>JAVTVY010016787.1:0-66013 GCA_036873755.1 Hanleya hanleyi | reverse complement strand
TCTGTTGAATGTAAGATAAACTAGTTTTTGTCTAGCACGGGAATGTTCTTGATGAAAGAAAAAACTGGACGGTTTCTCCTGGTTGTCTAAAATGTTGGCCTTGGATCGGATGCGCGCTCCTTTGAAAGATTTTAAATGAATTTCATGAAGTTGCTTGCGTAAATCAATAAGCTGGCCTAAATGTTCTCCTAGGTTAGGTTTCTCAACTGACTGCTATTCTCTATAATTGCTGTGCAAATTTTTGATATTTTTGTTTGTGTGCAGTCTCCCGAAAAAGACGACCAAAATCTTAATTATCCCTTTTGAATTATCCCACCATTCCAAAAATAAATTACACTCCCTTAATTCATTACACTCTATTAATTCATGACTCACGAGATAAATTGCTTGAAAGCCAAATGCACAAAAGCTCTAGAATTGTTGAAGGTAGTTGCCGGCTATACGTGGGGAGGAGATCAGCAAACTTTTCTCCATTTATATCGATCACTTGTTCGTTCTAAACTTGATTATGATTCTACTGTTTGCAATGGTGCAAGCAAGTCAAAGTTAGCAAAGCTAGATCCTATTCTTCATCAAGAACTAAGACTTTGCCTTTCTTTCCTTAAGAACTTCGAAGAGTTAAACTATCGCTGCAAGATATCACAAAATTGCGATCGAACCACTCAAATCCTGCATATAACTGTGTTTTCAACTCTCAGTACGCAGATGTCTATCTAAAGAAACCCTCGATTATTCCACCTCTTGGAATCCATATGAAACCACACATTGTAGCAGCTGGTAAAAAGTTAGTGAAATTTTACCAAACAAACTCCACCATGGCAGTGAAGGCCTGGTCCAAGGGATCTCCTTAATGAAACCCCATGTCTCGCACCCCACTCGTTCTCTCTATCCCGTGCCACACGCATGCGACCCGTTCTGCCCTTTCTATGCTACTCATCGTGCATGCGCAGTCGACCAATTGTTCTGTAGGGTAAAACCCTGGCCCAAGAGAATTCACGAAACACCGAACCGTGTCTTGAGAAAGCCCCGTTTTGTAGCAGAAATGAGCGCACCACCGCATAGCACGTCGTATAGTGAGTAAAGGGCAGGATGAGAAGGAGTAGGAGTAAATGTAGGAAACGCGACGGATTGAACTAAGGAGATGCATTATTGAGATACTTCGTTCACAACAAATTTGGACGGATGAAAGGACGGACTGACAAACAGCATTTCCATAGTCCTCTCCCACTTACGTAGTGGGGTATACATTTAGTCAACATTGTGTACATTCAACAGGAGGCAGGGATTCATAGCAGACCTCTTTTGACACCAATAATCATGGGCACAATCAGAAACTTATTCAAATCATGACTAAATACTACAGGTGTTTAAAACAACTGAACAGCCTGTGGTTTTAGAGCATAAAACAATTTGAATTTGTTTGAAATGCTTGAAAATCAGGACAACCTATCAATTCCAATAGACCATTTTCGTGAAGACTCATAGAAAATGATTCAGAAAATGTAGCGAAGGTTAAATCTGAAATTTTATTTCATCATAGTCTTTACCTTCAATTTTTGACAATGACGTGAATAAATATGTCAAAATAATTGTACAGAAATTCCTTATCGCAGATATTTTCCGATTCCTTCTAGTGTAAAAGCACCCCACCTTCAGTATAGATGACCAGGAATGCCTGTTGTGTGCATAACGTCACACTGACGTCATTAAATAAATTATTAACAAACATTTTAATACAAGTTGGGACTAGCGCAAGTTCCACCTTGCTAAAAGAGAGGGTAAATGCAAACTATTTCGGGGAATGGCATTTTCACATACCAGGCTAGGCATGCTTATGTGGAAACTTCAGTCTCAGGTTAATTAGATTAGTGATCTTGATAATATTGATCTCATATGCCTGACAAACGCAAATTTGAGTTTGGCATCCGGTCCTGCTATGTTCAGTGATGTATGCTGCAAACATTTAACTTTGGGTGCCAGTTTGTAACAAAAATTCCATCGAAAGTGCTCATTCGTCTGAATGGTTGGTCAACTATGTCTCACACCTGCTCGCTCTCTCGACAGATATGCCCTATCCAGGGTTTCAGGGTGTGAATCTACAATGTAAGTTGCGCTTAAAGTGTGCTTTGAATAGTTGCTGTGCCTTATTCCTCCACCTCATCAAGCCTTCTGTTCCACAAATTCGCCCTATGAATAATTAATGTGCGCCTTATATAATTGGAATATTTTTGTTTCGGAGATGACTGCCCCTAATTCTGCCCATTCCTCCTAAAATTAACAAACGGTTTGATGCCAGTTTGATATACTTCATCTTAGCTAAGGCCAATCTACTCAGTACTGACCTTAGACGAAAAAGGTCCCACACTATGTATTTTGACCCCGTTGGCAGGCTGCGAACAGCATGTAGAATTATGTAATGTGATTTGTCATATTTGAAAGAGCGAATGGAATGATATACATGTATTGTGGAGAAATGCGAAAACGAGGGCCACAAGTTGGGGATGCCACTCTGGACTGGTCACGGTTATGAAAAGGCCATTATCTGGTGCATGATTTGTCAAACAACGAAGCCTACTATAGAGCTCTGGTGGCCTCTGATGTTTTAAGGAAAATTTATCTTAACAAAAGCTTCGAAAATGTATCATAATATCTTCTGGTGTTTCCATAGAATCTCATTTATGATCTTGACAACTGTTGGTTATGATAAACCAGGTAGCATACATGTAAACTTACATAATGTAAATAATGAAAGCACCCAAGGCCGCTAAAAAACAGGGAGGGAATTGGTCCTGTTCAATATGTTTATGATGTGTATCTCGTTGCATACATGGCATGAATTTGGGAAGCGTAGCTCTAATTATTGAAGATACTTCATCAATACTGTAAAGAAAGTCTAGGCAAATGAGAGTTGCATATGTGGTACCAGTGGAATTGTCGAGGTGTTCAACTGCTATCACAATGGTTTGACCGAATTTACCGTTCCCCGATAAAGAATACAACACCGAAGATTAAAAATTGTATATTTTCTGAACTATAGAAGATAACATTTTGGCAGTAAACCTGCAATATTGCCGAGGTGTCTGAATCGTTGTAAACATAGTAGCCCAGAATGCATAGCGGCATTCATTCATGTTTTATGTATTCACGCACACTGCAAGCTCCAGCCAAAGATCAATGATATGGTATTGTAGACATGTACAAGAACAAAGTTGCTGATTTCGATTCATATTCATTTATTTGTGTGGCAACTGACAACGAGAAAATACTACAAGTATTCAGCAACTACACACAGCAAAAATAGCCTAACGTTACTAAACAATTCAATCACAGACACAGAAAACCATTATCAACATCAAACAATTATTTTATCTCCACTGCTCGGCCCAAACGGAAAATTGTTTTGTCAACTTCAACAAGCTGTCACCAGGTCAGAGCAAAGGACTAACTGGGATATATCCACTTGGGATATCAAATCCAAGTTTGGATATTGAAATCTATCCTAAATGTGATATTTTGATAGATTTACATACTAAACGTCAATGGCGAATTTCGGCATCTAAACTACAAAAACAGAATAAAATCTACTTCACAAACTGCCAATCCGATTGTATAATTTTGCTGACTTTTCCTGTCCAAAAATTATTGTGTGTTATAACAATTACGTGCATTATTTTTTCGTGTTGTTGTCTGCAGTATATTTCCCATCACTCACCACTTTTGTATGTCTTTATACGAACAGGATAACTAGCAAAATATGACAGCTTGCAATCCTGGAAGTATAAAAACAATATTCAATGTGAGATATTTTATCCCAGTTGGGATATATATCCCAATTAGTCCTGGTCATGATTACGGATATGGTCAGAATCGAGAACATTGCGTTTGCTAGATGACAAATGATGCTGGACGATAAGATCAGCCAATTTGAAAATTGCAGCATAAAGGATCTTTTGCTTGATGAAATAAATCAAGTTTTCCTTAGGAATTGTTTTCAAACTAATAGCGCACAAAATAGCGGCTTACAGCAGGCCGTGTGCTCCAATCATAGAGTGGCGCGAAAACTTGCAATTTACTTGACAAAATTAACAAGTAATCAAGTGACGGGTATAAAACGTTTTACATACTTCGAGCTGTCAGAATGCGGGTCACAGTGTTCAAACTCTTCAGACTCATGGACTGAAAACTGAACTGCCTCCTCTCTCTCCTCTCTCAACCTCTCTTTCCGGGACTGCACTATAATTTTGGTAGTGCGGTTCAGTCGATCTTAAAACATGACGTCATTTCGACAATTCGGTGCATTTCATTGGCTATCCGAGCCACCGACTCGCCAAAATGAAGTCGGCATATTCCGTGACTACGACTCGTGCCATATTGACCAGTTTAAAGACAAACACAATCATTGGAAGAAAATCTCAATATATCAGCAGAAGTTTTGTCCAGGAAACGAAACTGACATTCTTCAATATCAGCACCTAGTAACGGCTCGTTGTGAGATTAGTTCAGAGAAATTATTCGAAACTAGGTCAAACTACTTCATATCGCGTTCAATAAACGGAGTGACACGGAAATTTCAGTCATTCTATCATTTTGCGCAGGGGTGTTGTAATGCAGACCATATTGCGTGGGTATATGGCACGCCTGAAATTACCCATAAACCAGTTCGTGCAGCATCACAGGAAACAGGGAAACTTCCCTGTTTAAAAAGTCATTTTATTGAAGTATACACACGAGGGGAGTTGAAACCGTTCGTCTCCAGCCAGGAGAATTTCACAAGAAATTAACATTATTTATTCTCGTTATTCAACGCATTTTGGTATTGGTTCGTTAATATTTATATATGGGATCAAGCTGGTGAAGCACTACATGTATTTCTTCCATTTTCTCCAAGAATCAGACTGTATGCTATTTCTGCCTGCTGGACATTTAGTCATGTTTGCATGCTAATTACACCCCTTTTACAGGACGACAGACTATTTCTCTAAAATTCGAATTTCATTATATAATGCTGGATTTTTCCCCTAGATTGAGACTTTGTCATTTTCAGGCCATTAGTACATCGAAACATTTGGACTGCACCCTTTCTGTCCCTAAGTAGGACTCAATGAAAGTACTTATATTACTCATGTCGGGTTTCCCATAATGTAGGTAAGGTGTATGAAGCAAATTAAGTTATTTCTACATTGCATTACCGATTCCAATTCACGATTTTTCACTGTGGCATCAACCTGTTCAGTGGACTGTATTGTACCGGTGTTTACACTCTCTCATTTTCTCTTCAATGTTGGAGTGTAAGTAAATTATTTTGAAAAAGTTGGAAGTATCTCCAACGAAACGTCAGCGCCACAGCAATAAAGAAGTTGTTATCCATAGAATAGCCTTGCGTTAAATTATTGATACTGTACATGCGGCAAACGAAACTGAGGTACATCACAGGGACATGTCAAAAGAGAGTTGGGGAGTGGGGTAGTGGGAGGGAGCATATATTACTGGCAGCAGGAGTCTGGTCAACTGACTTGTTGAAGCTGGTAATTTGTGAAATATTCATCAATATTCTGATGCTGATCTTCGAGAAACGCCCATTTTTAAGAAGTACATCATTTAAAAGGACAAATTTCAAGAGTTTAACTCTGATACATACAGTATACCAATCAAGATAAAGTAAGATTATCAACTCGAAGATTGTCATGCCCAAGATCTGGAACTCCCAACATTTTCAACTCCACTGTATTCACAGCTCAAGACAAATGTGAATCTGAGAATGGTCTGTGCGTCTCATCACCCCCAACATCCGACCGTCGCCAGTCGGTGAAACGGTGGTCAGCCGGTCAGGCTATTTTTGCAACACGTGTGAGATGATGTTAGAAACTTGGATTTCTTTCACATTTCTTCTGAGGTTATGGGCAATATTGATGGATATTAATTCATGCGAAATAAAAGTCGTCATTTCAATCGTTCGGTTACATATCAGAACGCCTTGTACTTAAAGATAAATGTATCGTACGAACATTACGCTGTTTCCTAGCAAAGTTTTGTTTTCAAACTGTACTTGTCGCTAATTACTGACATTTATCGATACATATTATTCCCTATTCAATTCTCCTTGAGCTCCCACTGGCCCTATTTTCCCTATATTTCCTGCTCTCCCCTATTTTGCCCTATTATTCCTATATTTTCAGGATTACTCGTGCTTTTTTGCGCAGCTCTGACCTTGTATTTATTGTGATACATATACACGAATAGTTGGCTTATTTAAATCCTGTACTCTTTTTTTTACTACCTTGTTCCAATGATGAGTACAGGCCCACATATGACAACAATCTGTAATTGTAATTGAGAAGTAATTATCCCTGTTGATGTGCCGTGTTCTGATTTTTACCCCTCAGCCAAAATTTGGCCGAAGGGTATTGTCATCGTCATGTAAGTCCGACAGTCCGTTCGCCTGTCCATCACAGCTTTCTCGTTGCCAAGATATCTTTAGAAAGACTTAACTTTAGCACACCAAAGTTGCAGTGCACATCCATATGCTCGTGGCGCAAAACCCTATTGAATCTGGACCCGATTGTTTGAAAACTTTGGTGGCCATCTTTAATTTATGCGAAACCATCACAGCTATCTCGTTACTAAGATATCTTCAGACCCTAGGCACACCAAACTTGCAGAGCACATCCATATGCTCATGGCGCAGAACCCTGTTGAATCTGGACCCGATTGTTTGGAATATTTGGTGGCCATCTTGAATTTATGCGAAACCATCACAGCTTTCTCGTTACCAAGATATCTTCAGAAAGACTTATCCTGGGCACACCAGAGCCCGGATGTAGAGAGATTGGGAGTCGGACGTGTTTTCACTTCGCTCCGAGAAACTTATCTATTTCTGCGGATTTCAGCTGATCTTAGCGCTGATTTTTGTGTAATATATTTGGTGGGCGTTTTTCTGACTTAATCAGTTTGGCCTGGTTTGAGAAGGCAGAGATCTGCCATTACTACCGTCTCGGTCTTTGTGACCGAGAGGGTCGGTGGTTTTTTTCTGTCTCCCTCTTCTCTGTTTGTTCGCTGTCTGTAAATATTTCGTATTTTGTTGGTGTATATATTTTTCCTTGTTGGCTTGATCAAGTTTGTAGTTGGTTCGTTTTTCGTCCAGTTTGGCTTGGGTCGATTTGCACATATCTGCGTATATTGAGCTAGGCTAAATACATGTGCATATTGAAAGTGTATACTGAAGGCTAGCCCTCAGAGTACAAGTTCGAGCGAGTCTTTTGTTCTCTGTTCTTTTGTTCCTAGGCATTGCCCAGCAACGGCCAGGTTTAGAACTGGGCTATTGTTCGACCGAGACTTGAGGTTCAGAGAGAGTGTACTCTTGTACTACTTATATAGATTTCACATTCACTTTTAGCTTTTAGAGTGAGGCTCCCTCGGGGGGACGGGGGGGGGGGGTAGGCAATGTTTACTTGTGGGGAGGCACACTGTTGAGGTTTGTGCGTGTTACTATTTGTAGTTGTATTCAGATTCCCTAGTGGGACTTTGAATTTATTTTTTTTTTTCACTATGGCCTTTTTACTATGGCCTTTAGAAGGTTTGATAGGTCACTGAGCCTAAAACTTCAAGGTCTAGAGAAAGCAAATGCGATTGATATATATCACGCATTAAAAGACACTGTTGGGTCAGGACCATCAGTCCTTAAATTACAACACATATAAGGGAAGTGGGAAGAGGTGCCGACATACGTTCTAGTACAGGTATTAAATACCCTGTGGAACGTCACACTAGCAAATGAAATTGCCAAAACTCGCCTAGTGCTGGAAGGTATTCGCGTTCGAGATCAACGTGGCCATTTTGAGGAAATAGAGCCAGGAAAATTGCTAGTAAATATGAAAGGACCATGCGATTTCCCAGTTTCTGCGATCGGAAGTGCTTTTGAGTTTTATGGGGATGTTCTCTCTGTACAAAAAGAGTTCTATTCATTCGATAGAGAGTTTGAGACAGGCGTTCGAAGAATTTGGATGACGAAATTCAAACGACCTCTTCCTTCTATTTTAGTTGGAGATATGAGACCTAAGTAAAAACATGTTATACTTGTGGTTCAGAAGATCACATGAACTCGAGGTGTCCTTTGAAAAAAAATGCCTGATTTGTCACCAGGAAGGACACCTTAAAAAACCTGTTCAAAGGCCAAACAAGTTCCTGAAGATAACGCAGGTAACGATAGAAAAGATTCCTCAGATTCTCGCTCTGTTCCGCAGAAGTTCGAAAAGGACTTTCCGCCGAGACTCTCCAGCAGAAACAATAGCACTATTAGGCCGTGATGGCAAACCCACCGAAAGTCATCAGAGGATAGTCTCCGCCTGGAACAGTGAGAAATCCTCAAACCACTATGAGTGTCTCGATGACGCGATTGATGAAGATTGTAATTCGGAAGATGAAGATGTCAGTGAGAGTGAGGATTGCGATGATGTAGAAGTCAAGTCAGGTGATCAGAAGTCAGGTGATCAGAAGTCGATTTCTGATCAGACTGAAAGTGTTGACATAGTATTAACTCCGGAAGTTGAATAGAAGGGTGACAACTTACCGGATACTGGTAGTATTTCGGGTCAGGATGCACTTGTGCAGTCTGCGGATTCCTTCATTAATCCTATTCACTCCGGTGTAGATGTAAACTTTACACCAAACGAGGAAGTAATGAAGGAGTTCACAGAAAAAGAAAGTAGTCAAAAGTCTTGTAGTAATAAAGCTACCTCGAATCAGAAAAAGAAGGAAAAAGAGAATAACATAGATATCGAATCCGGCAAAGAGCCTAAAATAGTCGATGCTACTCCCACTCCTACCAAAGATTCGCCCATGCTTTCAGATGAGGAGTATCATGAGTGTAATGATCGTCCTTTAAAAGGCGACACTTCTTTGAACCAAAGGTCGAAGGACTTGTTGGTACAAGAGAGAGAAAGAAGGAAAAGAGAAAAGACAAGAGAGAACAAATGAAAAACGAAAAGAAAGGTCAAAAAGAATTACACAAAATAAAACGTACATAATGGCTAAGCTAACCTTATATGTCTTGGCTTGGACAGTTTGTGTTTTATTTCTATATACAGACTAAAGATGGCTCAGACACCAACTATCGTTCAGTGGAATTGCAGAGGAGCTTGCCCAAATTTAAATGAACTTCAATTATTAACTCAAGATTATGAACCATCAGCTTTTTGTCTCAACGAGACCTTTCTGAAGAAAGCAGATAAAGATAAATTTAAATTTCGCCAATACACACCTTATCATTCCTACGCTTTAGACAAAAATGGAAAGGCTACAGGCGGTTCTTCAATATTGGTTAAAATGGGTGTTTTACACTGTCCTGTTGATTTAGTGACATATTTACAAGCTGTAGGAGTTCGTATTACCTTGAATTTTTTTTCACATTATGCACGGTGTACATACCTTCTTCTGGTAGTCTCCGGCTCATTGAACTTCAAGATCTTTACGATCAACTCCCGAAACCTTGTTTAATGATGGGTGATTTTAACGGTCGTAATATCCTCTGGGATAATGAAGACAATTGTAAAGGTAAAATTCTCGAAAATTTTATATCAAATAATTCTTTGTGTATTTTTAATGATGGTGCTTATACACATTTGTCCTCGGCCCATGGAACCTATTCAGCATTGGATATCTCACTTTACGACCATCCTATTCTTGAAGAATTTTCTTGGTCTGTTCATGATGACCTTTGTAGAAGTGATCACTTTCCCACTGTCCTAAAAGCTGTTAATTCGGCTGATGAGCCTCATTTCACAAGGTTTAATTTCAAGAAAGCAAACTGGCCCGAGTTTGAAAAGCTTTGTTCACAAAAAATACAATCAGTCTCCTTCGCTGATGCTTCAGATCCTATAGAGCTATTCTCAGATATGTTGATAGAAATTGCCAACCAAACCATTCCCACGTCTTCAGGAGTTGCACATATTAAGAAATCTTTGTTTAATGATGACTGTAAAGAAGCAAGAAAATGTAGGAAGAAGGCTGAACGATATTTCCGCCGACATCCTAATCCTGAAAATTTGAAAGATCTCAGAGTTACAAGAGCTAAAGCTCGTAGAACCATGAAACAGAATAAACGTGATTCTTGGAGAAATTATGTTTCTAAGATAAATACTCATACTCCTATAATAAAAGTTTGGAATATGATCCAAAGAATAAAGGTAAAAGCTCCAAGTCCAGCGTTCATCATCTCAACGATGGAAATCAGGTGATTACTGACAGAGTAGAAATTGTAAATAAATTAGGAGAAACAATTGCCAAAAACTCTTCATCAGAAAATTATGTACCTAAATTTCAAAGTTTCCAAAAAAGAGAAGAGAAAAATGAAATTAAATTCACCTCCGGTAACTATGAAGGCTATAACGCTTCGTTTACAGTTGAAGAACTTCATGCTTCTCTGACGAAAGCTCATGATTCTGCTGCAGGCCCTGATAATATTCATTATCAGCTTTTGAAACATCTACCGGAATCATCTCTAGAAATCCTATTACGCATATTCAATAGACTTTGGTATAGAGAAGAATTTCCTCCGTCATGGCACAGTGCCATAGTTATACCAGTACCAAAGCCTGGTCGTGACCATACAGACCCTGGTAATTATCGTCCGATTTTACTGACTAGCTGTGTCTGCAAAACAGTGGAACGCATGATAAATGATCACCTTGTTTGGTACCTGGAAACTGAAAAGAAACTTACTGAAATTCAAGCTGGTTTCCGAAAAAGTAGAAGTACCATTGATCATTTAGTCAGATTAGATTCGTATGTTAAGAATGCTTTCGCCAAGAACGAACATGTGGTTTCTATCTTTTTTGATTTAGAAAAAGCCTACGATACTACAAGGAAATACGGGATTCTTAAAGATCTTCAAAAGATTTGAATGATAGACAATTCCAAATTCGTTTGGGTACAACTATGTCTGATCATTTTGATCAATACCAGGGTGTCCCACAGGGCAGTATTTTGTCTACTACTCTGTTTAGTATCAAGATCAACAGCTTGGCTGCAGTTTTGAATAAATCAATTGATGACTCACTTTTTGTAGATTTCAATTTTTCGTGTAGTGGGAAAAGTATACACAATATTGAGAGAACATTACAACTTTGTCTAAACAGAATTCAGAAATGGTGTCTGGAAAATGGCTTCAAATTCTCCAGAGCTAAGACAAATTGTATACACTTGTGCAGAAAATATTTCCAGCACAAAGATCCAGAACTAAAATTAGACGGAACTGAAATCAAGGTAGTAAAAGAGGTCGAATCTCTTTCAAATTATTAAATTAATTGGTTTTCACAAGTATATTTCCAGGTGTTTGTTGACTTCGCTTGTCACACAGCCTTGCTCTGATTTCCCAGCATGGCATCCTCAGACGGAGAGTTTGTTTACGCTTTACTGCATTATTTCCCCATTGAAGACAACTGAGGGGAATGACCAAGCATAATCTTATACATTTTAGGGAATTAGCATGAAAAAAACCCCAAAACGTATTGATGCCATTTTTGAAGGCAGCGGAGGAAAAAAAGGCATAAGCAACATTTCTGCATTCCTCCACCAACACTAAAACTCTACAGCATACTCATTGTTTATCAACCAAAGATGTGCTTTTGTGCAAAAGTTTTCATTGAACTTGTACATTCCAGACGGATGCTGACTGTATGAAGTTTTTCATGATGAATTTGGTGGGTTATCAGAGAAAAACTTGAACCACACTTCTTTGTTTCACAGGTAATCTGTTAATGTGCAACTAATGCCAAGTTGAACATTGCCCTATATTTTTAGTAAAATGTCCTATATGTGTCCTGTATTTTTAAGAAAAAGGCCCTATATTTTCCACTGGAGACCAGTTGAAGGCTTGCATGATAGCTATGAATCTAGGAAATAGGGATCTCTTGATTCTTCTCGATGTGAATCACAATAACTCGGTCATCAGCAATACAAGAACTATAAAGATAGCAGAACATGCCTAAGATAATAATTGAAAAAAAAATATCCGACGAATTAGAACAACAGATATTGCTGTAGTTCCCCGCAAAAGGTTGATTATTTGTCCCACTTAGACTGTATTTTTTTTTACTTGATAAAATTACATGTACCATCGTCGGTACACATATTAAATGTTTGTAAGGTACATATCAGAATGGACTGACCGCTGATTAGTCAAGGGCTGAATTGAAGGGAAACATCCAGCATTATTCATGTAGATGTAGAATGTAATTTGAATTTGGAGTTGTTCTGTATTTCGACCGGGTGCTGTACTGGCTGGGCTGATCAGTGCCCAGGGTAATATGAACTGTGAGCACTCGTGTTCTGGCACATGAAGGCACCATCGTGATATCACTGAAACAAGGTTGAAACCGACGCTAACCCCTACTACTCACTCACTGAAATGATGAAGTTGCTATTCAATAATACTATACAACTTTGAACTCTTGAAAGGAAATGATAAATTTAACATGTGAAATTCACTGAAAGGAGTATGTTTTCATACTTTGTTTTAATCATTTGAAGAAGGATGTGGTTACAAATTGAAACTGACAGTTGCAGTCTTCTTCGGCTGTGTGGCCTTTTTTTGGGGTCTCCTAAAATTCTTACAAACAAAATAGAATTTTTATTTCAATATGTGAAATCTTGTCATAATATTTCTATACTATAGTATCATTTTTACATGTACATTGTTAATGTAGCCATACCAATTTAGAAAGAACCACAGTTCAGTATCATTGAATTACAATTATACTTACACATTTACCCTTCAGGGAATTAGTATTTGCTCCTTGCTGAAAAAAAAACACGAATAATATTCTTTATGAAAAGGATTCTTAACAGTTTGTTACACAGCCAAAACACATTTGTATTGCTGTCAAAATGAAACATTTAAAATGTTTACCTTTTTGGGGAGACGTTTGGTTGATTGCGGTTGGGATTCAGACGATGTGGGTGGCTCCCCATTCACGTCAGCTGTGGATGTGGACGGCTCCACTTCAACCGTTGCTGTGGAAGGCTCACCATCCCCATTTACATTGACTGTAGATGGCTTACCTACCACAGCAACGTTCAAAGTAGATGTGTCGTCCACATCCACAGTCGCCCCATCCACATCCATCTGACTGGCACCTCTCAGTCCTCATCCACACCCACCTCCATCTGCACTTGAGGACCTTCCTGACAATAATATTAGAACAATTAGGGACGTCAAACCCTACTACTCACTCACTGGTTGGGCTTGGGTCTTGCTAATTTGACCGCATGGGGTGGCACTGGGACCGCAGTAGGAAAAAGGTGGCATTGAAACTGCTCTGTTACAAGTAGGCACCGTCTTCATATGACTGAAAAGTAGGTGAAAATGATGGTGAGCGAAAACCTAAAATATGTACAACAGCTCTGTAAAACCTATTTCAACTATCCTATTGCTAGGGAAATCGTTGAGACCTGGAGTGGTACGCATTTTTTGTTAATTGTATCTCTGCAGGCCCTCCAAGTCTCTTTCTTTAACGAGGCAGGCACCTGATACGTCTCCATGGCTGCCACTTGAACAGCTACATTCCGCCTGGGAGAGCGAGCAGCCCTCTTCTCTCCTTGGGTGGTCCCATCCCAGGCCCTCCCGACAAATTCCTCCTTATCATACACGGCTAGGGTCATTGTAGAGGCAAAAGTTCAAATGCTGTTGGACAGCTCATCTACAGTGACCATATCCTCCTTAGGAATAACGCAATCTTGTGGATCTAAATGTTTAGCGGAGTGAAAGAGGATTCTATTTTAAGTTATTTGAGAGAGATTGGTTTGTTGTAAAAACTTTATTGTTTGTATCTGTTTTAACGCATTAGTTTACCGAGTTTTTGAATTGATTACTTAGAATTTTGGCGTCGCTATATAGCTGAAATATTGCTGAATGCGACGTTAAACCTTAATTCTGTCTCTCTCTCTGTAGATCTAAATAAAACAACCATAATTAATATGCACCTTGCTTGGACCTGCAGTGAAACTTGAAATCATTTTCAGTAACAGTTACATGTACCTTATCAACATCAGTGCTGACATTGCTGGCACTGGTGACATTGCCAGCATCCATGTTCATAAGGTCAACTAGTGACGCTTCCTCTACCTTCCCCTTAATTTCGTTTAGCAGAACAGACAATGAATTTATTTCCCGGGACTACTGTGTCATCCCCAAATAATTTCCCTGCTGTGTGCTGATTTTCTGAATCTGTGCAAGTAAAGCAGGCAATAGAGGACAATGATCACAGCAGCCAGAGGAACCTGCTGCAGGACCTTTCGGCAATGATATATTCACTGAGCCTGTAGTCAAGAGCTCGTTCAACTGAAAACAAAAACAATATGATACAAATGCGGGACTTACACTTACAAGTTTATGTACAATGCAGGCAATTAACCGTTTGATCCGGTTTACACCTTTCTGGGTCAAATTCCAGACATGATCAAAGGAGAGATAACTGCGTCCCAAATGCACTAGAGTGACCCCCCTAGACTTATTGTGATTTCGTCTACCGTAATTCCCCTAATAATTCAATCACAGGAAGTTCAATTTTCAACTCTGTTATTCAAACACAGAGAAAAATTAACATTCTCATTCCTCATTCAAATTGAAGAAAAGTCATATAATGACAAAATGTAAAACTTTGTGGCGGGTGCTGTTAAGGATATTGTCATATATATGCAATTTTTGCTGCATTTGCGGTGATTGAATTATATGGGGGATTACCGTATACTGACTAGAATGGTCCAAATAATCCCAGCAAGCAGTGTTGACCACATTGGGTCACTCTTGCATCCATGATCGATTAGTCAAGCAGGTCTTTCAAATTTTAAATTGAAAAGTTGCTCCATCAAACAATATGGCATATAGGGTGATTTCCATGTCAAAAATTATTTCTGTTGCCAAGTTAACCGCACTTGAAAATCAACTTTTTTGTCTTTTTCTTTATTTGGGTTTCCTTGTCAGGGGGACCTATGTGGTCCAAATAATATCTGCTAGCAGCATTGACCACATGGGTCACCCCTGCTGATGGACATTTTTTTCAATCGTTATTTCCACTGATTGATCAACCTGTTAAAAACTTAAATTCTTGCAAACAAAATAAAATTTTTATTTCAAGATGTGAAATCTTATAATATTTCTATACTATGGCATCATTTCTACATGTACATTGTTAATGTAGCCATACCAATTTAGAAAGAACCACAGAGTAAAGGATACATTGTAATTCAATGATATTGAACTAACATGTATTCATTCAAATTGTTAACAATTATACTAACTCTTTTACCTATCAGGGAATTGGTATTTGCTCCTTTCTGGAAAAAACACGAAAAATATTCTTTGCCGAAGGCACACCATCCCCATTTACATTGACTGTAGATGGCTTACCTAACACAGCAATGTTCACAGTATATGTGCCGTCCACATCCACAGTCGATGTGGAGGGCTCCCCATCCACATCCATCTGACTGGCACCTCTCGGTCCTCATCCACACCCGCCTCCATCGGCACTTGAGGACCTTCCTGACAATAATATTAGAACAATTAGGGACGTTAAACCCTACTACTCACTCAATCACTGGTTGGGCTGGGGTCTTGCTAATTTGACCGCATGGGGTGGCATTGGGATCGCAGTAGGAAAAAGGTGGCATTTAAGCTGCTCTGTTACAGGTAGGTACCGTCTTCATATGACTGAAAAGTAGGTGAAAATGATGGTGAGCGAAAACCTAAAACATGTACAACAGCTCTGTAAAACCTATTCCAACTATCCTATTGCTCGGGAAATCGTTGAGACCTGGAGTGGTTTGCAATTTTTTGTTAATTGTATCTCTGCAGGCCCTCCAGGTCTCTTTCTTTAACGAGGCAAGCACCTGATACGTCTCCATGGCTGCAACTTGAACAGCTGCCTTCCGCCTGGGAGGTCGAGCAGCCTTCTTCTCTCCTTGGGCCCGGTCCCAAGCCAGGCCCTCTCGACAAATTCCTCCTTATCATACACGGCTAGGGTCATTGTAGAGGCAAAAGTTCAAATGCTGTTGGACATCTTCTCTACAGTGACCATATTCTCCTTAGGAATAACGCAATCTTGTAGATGTAAATGATGTTTAAAACAACCATAATTAAAATTAACCTTGCTTGGACCCGCAGTGAAACTGTTTAACTCCTTTTCAGTAACAGTTACATGTACCTTATCAACATCGGTGCTGACATTGCCAGCATCCATGATCATAAGGTCAACTAGTGACTCTTTTTCTACCTTCCCCTTAATTTCGTTCAGCAGAACAGACAATGAATTTATTTCCCGGGATTGCTGTGTCATCATCCCCAAACAATTTTCCTGCTGTGTGCTGATTTTCTGAATCTCTGCAAGTAAAGCAGGCAATAGAGGACAATGATCACAGCAGCCAGGGAAACCTGCTGCAGGACTTTTCTGCAATGATATATTCGCTGAGCCTGTAGTCAAGAGCTCGGTCAACTGAAAACCAAAACAATGATACAAATGCGGGACTTACACTTAAGTTTATGTACAATGCAGGCAATTAGTCGTTTGGTCCATTTTACACCTTTCTGGGTCAAATTCCAGACCTGATCAAAGGAGAGATAACTGCGCCCCAAATGCACTAGAGCGACCCCCCCCCTAGATTATGCAAGCAATTGACACTGAATCTCCCCCTCCCCTCCAAAGAAAAAGGAGGGAAGAACGGCATGGCAGCTATGGTGCATAATGTGAAGCCTCACATTAATATTTATTGTGGTTTCGTCTACCGTAATTCCCCTAATAATTCAATCACAGGTAGTTCAATTTTCAACTCTAAAGATAACATTCTCATTCTTCATTCAAATTGAAGAAAAGTCATATAATGACAAAATGTAAAACTTTGTGTCTGGTGCCAAGAAGAATATTGCCATATATATGCAATTTTTGCTGCACTTGCGGTGATTGAATTATTAGGGGAATTACCGTATACTGACTAGAATGGTCCAAATAATCCCAGCAAGCAGTGTTGACCGCATTGAGTCACTCTTGCATCCATGATCGATTAGTCAAGCAGGTCTTTCAAAAAAATTAAGTTGAAAAGTTGCTCCATCAAACTATATGCCATATAGGGTGGTTTCCATGTCAAAAATTATTTCTGCTGCCAAGTTAACCGCACTTGAAAATCAACTTTCTTATCTTTTTTTTTATTTGGGTTTCCTTTTCAGGGGGATCCATGCGGTCCAAATAATCTCTGCAAGCAGCATTGACCACATGGGTCAGCGCTGCTGATAGACAATTTTTTTCAATCGTTATTTTCACTGATTGATCAACCTGTTAAGAAAAGGTGCCAACAATACATGTAGGATTCAAACCATCTGCAAAAATCCATCTGAGTCCGAAAGCAATGCGAAAGACATCCTCTATACTAAAAAAAAATACACAAGTAAAATGATGAAGTTGCTATTCAATAATACTACACAAATTTGAACTCTTGAAGGGAAATGATAAATTTAACATGTGAAATTCACTGAAAGGAGTATGTTTTCATAGTGTATTTTAATCATTTGAAGAAGGATGTGGTTACAAATTGAAACTTACAGTTGTAGTCTTCTTCGGCTGTGTGGCCTTAGGTGTAGCTTTCTGCAAAGCCATGAGTGTTGAAAAAAATATGCCTTTTTCATTTTTGGGGTCTACTTAAATTCTTGCAAACAAAATACAAATTTTATTTCAAGATGTGAAATCTTATAATATTTCTATACTATGGCATCATTTCTACATGTACATTGTTAATGTAGCCATACCAATTTAGAAAGAACCACAGTTCAATATCATTGAATTACAATGTATCCTTTACTCTAACATGTATTCATTCAAATTGTTAACAATTATACTAACTCTTTTACCTATCAGGGAATTGGTATTTGCTCCTTTCTGGAAAAAACACGAAAAATATTCTTTGTGAAAAGGATTCTGAAAAAAAACACGAAAAATTGTTACATAGCCAAAACACATTTGTATTGCTGTGAAAATGAAACATTTAAAATGTTTACCTTTTTGGGGAGACTTTTGGTTGAATGCGGTTGGGATTAAGGCGATGTGGGTGACGTGATGTGTTCACGTCAGCTGTGGATGTGCTGTCGAAGGCACACCATCCCCATTTACATTGACTGTAGATGGCTTACCTACCACAGCAACGTCCAAAGTAGATGTGTCGTCCACATCCACAGTCGATGTGGATGGCTCCCCATCCACATCCATCTGACTGGCACCTCTCGGTCCTCATCCACACCCACCTCCATCGGCACTTGAGGACCTTCCTGACAATAATATTAGAACGATTAAGGACGTTAAACCCTACTACTTACTCAATCACTGGTTGGGCTGGGGTCTTGCTAACTTGACCGCATGGGGTGGCTTTGGGATCGCAGTAGGACAAAGGTGGCATTTAAACTGGTCTGTTACAGGTAGGCACCGTCTTCATATGACTGAAAAGTAGGTGAAAATGATGGTGAGCGAAAACCTAAAACATGTACAACAGCTCTGTAAAACCTATTCCAACTATCCTATTGCTCGGGAAATCGTTGAGACCTGGAGTGGTATGCAATTTTTTGTTAATTGTATCTCTGCAGGCCCTCCAGGTCTCTTTCTTTAACGAGGCAAGCACCTGATACGTCTCCATGGCTGCAACTTGAACAGCTGCCTTCCGCCTGGGAGGGCGAGCAGCCTTCTTCTCTCCTTGGGCCGGTCCCATCCCAGGCCCTCTCGACAAATTCCTTCTTATCATACACGGCTAGGGTCGTTGTAGAGGCACAAGTTCAAATGCTGTTGGACATCTCCTCTATAATGACCATATCCTCCTTAGGAATAACGCAATCTTTTAGATCTAAATGATGTTTAAAACAACCATAATTGAAATTAGCCTTTCTTGGACCCGCAGTGAAACTGTTTAACTCCTTTTCAGTAACAGTTACATGTACCTTATCAACATCGGTGCTGACATTGCCAGCATCCATGTTCATAAGGTCAACTAATGACGCTTCCTCTACCTTCCCCTTAATTTCGTTCAGCAGAACAGACAATGAATTTATTTCCCGGGACTGCTGTGTCATCATCCCCAATCAATTTTTCTGCTGTGTGCTGATTTTCTGAATCTCTGCAAGTAAAGCAGGCAATAGAGGACAATGATCACAGCAGCCGGGGGAACCTGCTGCAGGACGTTTCGGTAATGATGTATTCACTGAGCCTGTAGTCAAGAGCTCGGTCAACTGAAAACCAAAACAATGATACAAATGCGGGACTTACACTTAAGTTTATATACAATGCAGGCAATTAGTCGTTTGGTCCATTTTACACCTTTCTGTGTCAAATTCCAGACATGATCAAAGGAGAGATAACCGCGTCCCGAATGCACTAGAGTGACCTTCCCCTAGACTGCAAGCAATTGACACTGAAACTTCTCCCCTGCAAAGAAAGAGGGAAGAACGGCATGGCAGCTATGGTGCACAATGTGAAGCCTCACATTAATATTTATTGTGATTTCGTCTACGGTAATTCCCCTAATAATTCAATCACAGGAAGTTCAATTTTCAACTCTGTTATTCAAACACAGAGAAAAACTAACATTCTCGTTCTTCATTCAAATTGAAAAAAAGTCATATAATGACAAAATGTAAAGCTTTATGGCTGGTGCCATGAAGAATATTGCCATACATATGTAATTTTTGCTGCACTTGCGGTGATTGAATTATTAGGGGAATTACCGTATACGGACTGGAATGGTCCAAATAATCCTACCTTGTCAAAAATTATTTCTGTTGCCAAGTTAATCGCACTTGAAAATCAACTTTCTTGTCTTTTTCTTTGTTTGGATTTCCTTTTCAGTGGGACCCATGTTGTCCAAATAATCTCTGCAAGCAGCATTGACCACATGGGTCACCCCTGGTGATGGACAATTTTTTTCAATCGTTATTTTCATTGATTGATCAACCTATTAAGAAAAGGTGCCAACGATATATGTAGGATTTCGAGAGCAATGCGAAATACATCCTCTATACTTAAAAAAAATACACAAGTAAAATGATGAAGTTGCTATTCAATAATACTACACAAATTTCTTGTCTTTTTCTTTATTTGGATTTCATTTTCAGTGGGACCCATGTTGTCCAAATAATCTCTGCAAGCAGCATTGACCACATGGGTCACCCCTGGTGATGGACAATTTTTTTCAATCGTTATTTTCATTGATTGATCAACCTATTAAGAAAAGGTGCCAACGATATATGTAGGATTCAAACCATCTGCAAAAATCCATCTGAGTTCGAGAGCAATGCGAAATACATCCTCTATACTTAAAAAAAATACACAAGTAAAATGATGAAGTTGCTATTCAATAATACTACACAAATTTGAACTCTTGAAGGGAAATGATAAATTTAACATGTGAAATTCACTGAAAGGAGTATGTTTCCATACTTAATTTTAATCATTTGAAGCAGGATGTGGTTACAACTTGAAACTTACAGTTGCAGTCTTCTTCGGCTGTGTGGCCTTAGGTGTAGCTTTCTGCAAAACCATGAGTGATGGAAAAAATGCCTTTTTTTCATTTTTTGGGTCTACTTAAATTCCTTCAAACAAAATAATTTTTTTATTTCTACATGTACATTGTTAATGTACACACGTAAATTCCCCCCGCGACGGTGCCGATCGGCACGGTAAACAGTGTGACCATTGGAATGGTCCGGAATGGTGACGACCGGGTTCAGAATGGTGACGAGCATATCGTCACCACTCGTGACCATTCCAATGATCGGCACCATTCGTTTGACAATCGTGTGTACCGCTCCGGTACACAGGCGCATGTTTACCGTCTGTGTAAACATGTAACTCTTCTGTATTTCGGGGTACATAAAGCATTCAGTCTCCTGTTCTTGGTTATGAGATTTGCACCTGCTTGGAGAATTTCGGCGTTAATTTGACGAGTTTTAATTTATTTTTGCATATTGTGTCTGCCACATTTTGTTATTTACTATGTAAGCGTTGTTACACTGAATATCATCAAATTATTTCAAATCTGTTTTATTTGTCACTGATTTCTTTTGCGGATGTAAGAACGGACACGAATGGTACCACACACAGACGGTACCGGAGCGGAGAAATTTACGAAAATTCGGCTTGGAAAAAGACGGCCATCTGCGCGTGCGTGATGTGCGACTTCCTTTTCCCGCCATCTGCAAATGTGTGCGTTTTTTCGAAGAATTTCAGCACCACTTTTCTTAGTTTTTAATAAGTCTCCTCTCTCATTCTATTGATTTTATACTTTTCCTTATTTCTGCACATCTATCTATATTCGGTTATTATTTTCTGTATCTCATATTTTGTTTTTTTAGTTTGTAAATTTCATTTGTTCTGCTCGCCCTCAGTCATGTCCGCCCCCGTCCCGGTAGTGTCTTCATCTGTCCAATCCACTGCTCCATTTACTCCCCTTCATCAGCTCCCAAACTCTTCTCCCGTCTGTCCTACCCAATCTCCCGCCTATACCAACCCTTCTCCCGTCCCGTCCACTGGTCCTTTTACTCCCAGTTCTATCCCAACTCCCGACCTCTTTCCCACCGTTTTTCCCCCCGTCTTCCATTCCAACCCGAAGCCCTCATTCCAGTCCTCTCAGAGCCAGTCCCAGCTCTACTCCCTCACCCATTCCAGCACATATTCCATCTGAAGGCTGTGATGATTCACAGGGGCTGAACTTGATCACCCATGGCAGTCTCGGCATGGCCCTTTGATCTGAGCCAATATTCAGATGGAACCCTCCTCCCACCTCTTTCCCAGTCGTCCGACAGAACCCTCCCCCCTTCCCAGTCGTCTGACAGAACTCTTTCCCCTTCCCAGTTGTCTGACATAACCCTTCCCCCTTCCCAGTCTGACAGAACCCTTCCCCCTTCACCTACATCCAGCCTTATTTTGGTAGAACCCCCCACCCCCGAGATTATTTATGTTCATTCTGACGATTCTGTTATTTTACTTGATTAATTTGTACTTTAGTAATCTTGTTGCTAAAGTAAAATTGCGCTTTTTCCAATTTGTTTTGTTTAATGTTAGATTGTTAATAATAATTTATTTTTGGTGCTGAAACAAAAATTATCTGTTCACAATTGGTAAGTAATGGGTAAAAAATTTCATTTTATCAGTAAGGAAAAGATGAGGTAGACAAAATTATTTGCATTAGAAATGTAGCACTGGAGAAGTTTGTTTTTATTTTCAAAACTGTCACATTGATTAAATGTATTAAGCTTATTTTATTTGCAGCGACACAGAATTGACAATCGACAATCGAACACGAATCATTTATTCTACTTGGTAAGTTTTGAAATATTTGTACTGTTAATTTTTATGTTATAGAATATAAAATGATATCAACTGTTTTGGCAGAGAGAACATGCATACGATAATTCCCCTAATAATTCCATCACCATAAGTGCAGCATAAATGGCTTATATATTGAAATATTCTACATGGCACCAGCTACAAAGTATCCCATTTTGTCTTATCATACTATGGCTTTTTTTCGATTTGAAAGAATAATGGTATTTTTATTTTTTCTCTGTTTGGATAAGAGTTGAAAATTGAACTTCCTGTGATTGAATTATTAGGGGAATTACTGTACCACACAGGACTGTATCTTTGAATTTGTAAGTTGATATTGTAAAGTTATAGTTATAGTAAACACTGCAACCTAAGATCAGGCAGAAATACATATTATTATCCATATTATTATTGAAACAGATTATTTGGCATTCTTGTAAAAGAGTTGATCATCGCAGCAATTCATTTTGTTCTTACAGCAAGCATTCCATGTTTGTACACATATTATGCAATCGTACGGTACCTCTGAGTATAGCTAGAACATGTAAACGAAACATTTGCTATCTGTTGCTATGTTTTCTTTTCTACTTTATTTTTTTGGACAAAATCACAGGCCTCAATAATAGAATTTTTTTATAATAGGGGAGATAACCAATTTTGGGATTTTCTTAGAGCTACAAAGTTATCTCCCCTCTCCTGTAGCTTAGATTACACTATTAAGTGTGCATAGAACATGAAATACTGCAAATTGGCTGTTATTCATCCCAGGAAATAAATGGTTGGTATCATATATATTGAAATTCTTTTCCAGATTTCAACATATCATTGTTGTTGTTGAAAACTGTTGTCGGTGCATGTTTGGGCACTTGTAATCTTCTTATTAACAGTTTTCATTGGAAATCTTGTTCATTGATGAGCTGTCGGAGCTCGCTGCATTGCTCGAATAGCATGACATTGCTGTTTGGGTTTTTATATATTCTTACACTGGACTTTAAGCTTTTCAACACTTATCTGAGCAGTTAGCCAATGTCATGAGCAGTGTGGCTGAAATGATCATCAGTTGAATTCCAGTCGAACTAAAGCTTTCCATTGGTTAACAGAACCCCTTCAAGTTTAGAATCTTAACATGAAGTTTATATGCACCATATTTCATGGCCATAGTTCTTAGTTATACCAGTTCTTGTGTGAACTTCTTTGTCAACATTTTTGTCTGAGTAATCATTTTGCAATTCAATATTTTCGTCATCACTTTGTATGAAGTTTAAATATGGGCTTTTGTGGTGAAGGATGGGGTGACAACTGCATTTTTGGATGTGAACATCCACCTGCATATATTAACTCACAAATAGATGGCGAAAGAGTGTAGGGAACCATAGAATATATCATTCCAGGGTCTTTAACTGAAGATATTGAAGTGTTTATTGACATTAGATTATACAAGGAAATGTTGCATTCTTGCACAATTGGATATATGGCTGCATACATACTGGCATCTTTGCAACTGCTGGACCAAGGGTGCTAATATTTGTGTGTCACCATATCCTCAACCTCACCATAGAAATATGAATAATATCGGGTGACTTTTGTCTACTTGTAGGTTAGATTACACTATTATGTGTGCATAGAAGATGAAATGCCGCAGAAAACAGGGCGTCTGCTTATTGGCCGTTATTCATCCCCGGAAGTAATGGTTGGTATGATATATATTGAAATTCTTTTTGTATTATTTTACGAAGAAACTATACAAAAAAAATGCTAGTTTTTTTGTCTGATACCCCCGTGGTCTAATTTAGCTTTCTCAGTTTCTGCAGAGTGATTGTTGGTCATGTGTTCATTTCCCAGATAAATTTGACAGAACAATCTGACAGTCTTTCCAGGAAGGTAGGTCATTTGTTGAAGCGAAATATTGGGAATAGGTTTTATGGGAGATGTGCCAGCCAAATTTTCTACATAATAAGTGAAGAATGGCATATAACCTGTATGTGTGCATTTTCAAATTTAGTTGGTTTGGTGGGGGGGGGGGGCAATTTTGTTTCTCATTTCCGATCATATTTTTGCATAAGTTTTAATAGCAATTTACCTAAATTTTATGAATAAGTGACTAGACTTAGTATTTGTCAGGTAAGGGTTCCAGATTACAACATACAAGGATCATGTTCAACTGATTTGAGATGCATCTTGGTTAAGATTTTTCTGTTAAGCTCTGCATAGGGTTACTTCCTTTTTAGCTGGTCATAACTGGTTTAGGATTGTTGTTCAGCTGTGGACGTAGATTTTTCGGCTAAGGATTTCAGATTACTACATGCAAGCACCTATATGTTCTACTTGAGATGGAATGTGTGTTTAATTGGACATTATCAGGCCAATACCCACTCCTTTATTTCTCAGTTTGTAAATTTTGGTATAAAAATTAATTCAATTTATTTTAATATTTCAATTTGTTCTGTAAATTAAGTAATATTAAAAATGGAATTGAAAATTGAATAATTTCACTTCGAATTGTAACTTTTATAAATTTTGAATCAAATCTATAATTTCTAAATTTTAAAACTAAATTTAAAGAGTTAAATTTAGAATTAAAAACCTTTGAATGCTTGATTTTCATATGCCACTTTCCACCCTCCATTTTGTATGATCTCTGAATTATGCAGCCCTAGCCCTCCCATCCCCGAGTGCACACCAGAAAGGAACTACACCCATGAAAAAAAAATTAACATGTAGATGTTTGGTAAAATGTTTGGTTGGATATAAAATATTTTCATGTGGGTTAAAGAAAAAAAAAATAGAATAAAAACTACAGACCGTAGAATCCCCCCCCCCCAGCCCCACGGCATGAGCCCCATGTAACGGTTGGGTAAGGGATGTTTACTTCTGTTCCGTATATTGGGAGTATTTAGTTTCCATTGCATATGTATGGAATACGTACTACACTACTTTTCATCATCACCAAGAAGAAACACAAGATAAATATTGAATGCATGTTCAATTCATTTTATTGTAGGCAGAAAGCATAGAGAAATCTGTATATAATAGAGGTAAGTTATGTTTTTTAATTTTTCTCAATTCTGACCATATGAAAATAATTGGATTTGTCACCGCTTATTAACTCTCTCCCAGTATGTAATCCATACTAAATTGCTACCTGTCAATAGCGAGTTATTCGGTCTGTGACCTCACACATTGGCGGCCTCGCTTTCATTCCACACATATGCATACCTGACTGGGAGCTAAATAGAGCTGCCAAAAAGGCTTAAATACACCCACAGGGGACTAGGAAGAACATTTTAAAAAAAACTCTTCTGACACATTGCAGAATTTTTTTTTTATAAAAATGCTTTATTTTTTGTTCAAATTTTGAGGGTTTCGTCTTAGTAATCTGCCAATGATAATGTAGATACATGTACACCTGTACATAGAAAGTTTTACTGAATCTTTAATGGACCCGGCTTCCTGGTAACGGGAAACCTTCAAAAGTCGCAATGAAAAATACAACCAGGTGTTCCCGATGAGCATAGCTAACAGGACACAAGCTGAGCCATCAATAAATAATAACAAGAGCTCAAGGGGCTTCAATATACGCCCGTATATCTGGAATTACATTGGTCCAAATTGGTAGCTAGCCATCTCCTTGTTAAATTACTAAATGTATGGTTTTTATTTCACAACAGTTTAACTAAATGTAGCCGTTTCAAACATACAGAACAATATCATATACATGTAGGAGACAGAGCTATGAATATTCCACGGGTCAACTAAAATTCATTGAGTTTTGGGGGACTGTGACCTTGACCTTTGACAAATTGATCTCAAAATGTATGGCTCCTCTTTGCCATGTGAGTAAGGTATACCGGTACTCAAAGTTTGGTACCAATCCATACCATGAAACTAGAGATATCGCATGGACATGTACATGACAAACCAGCTCCCCGTAATTTCCCACTGGACTAAAAAAATATTGATTTTTAGCTCATCTGGGCCGAAGGCCCTATGGGCTTATGTCATGGCCTCACTGTCCGTCGTCCGTAAACATCTTCTTCTCTGAAACCGCTTGGCCGATTGAGCTGAAACTTGGCATGCATGTTCCCCCCAACGAGTACACCAGAATTTGTTCATGCCGTGTCGATACGATTTTAAATATGGCTGCCATGGCGGCCATCTTGAATTTCCCCCTGAACCATTGTTATTGCGATTTCTCAGGAACTACTGCGTGGATCTTCCTCAAATTTGGTACACAGGTTCCCCTTGTGGTCTAGTTGTGCAAGATACCTTTTCTGCTCTGATTCGAACATCCAATATGGCCACCAGGTGGCCATCTTGGATTTCCAGATGAAACTTTGTTATCGTGATTTATCAGGAAGTACTGCATGGATCTTTCTCAAATTTGATACACAGGCTCCCCTTGGGGTCTAGTTGTGCAAGATACTTTTTTGGTCTGATTCAGAACTCCAATATGGCCATCAGGCGGCCATCTTGGATTTTCAGATGAAACATTGTTATCGCGATTTCTCAGGAACTACTGCATGGATCTTCCTCAAATTTGGTACACAGTTTCCCCTTGGGGTCTAGTTGTGGAGGATACCTTTTCTGCTCTGATTCGAACATCCAATATGGCCACCAGGCGGCCATCTTGGATTTCCAGATGAAACTTTGTTATCGTGATTTATCAGGAAGTACTGCATGGATCTTTCTCAAATTTGATACACAGGTTCCCCTTGGGGTCTAGTTGTGCAAGATACTTTGTAGTCTGATTCAGAAACCCAATATGGCCACCAGGTGGCCATCTTGGATTTTCAGATGAAACATTGTTATCGCGATTTCTCAGGAACTACTGCATGGGTCTTTCTCAAATTTGGTACAGAGGTTCCCCTTGGGGTCTAGTTGTGAAAGATACAATTTGTGTTCTGATTGAAAAATCCAATATGGCCACCAGGCAGCCATCTTGGATTTCCAGATGAAACATCGTTATTTCTCAGGAACTACTGCATGGATCTTTCTCAAATTTGGTACAGAGGTTGCCCTTGGGGTCTAGCTGTGCAAGATACCAGTTGTGCTCTGATTGAAAAATCCAATATGGCCACCAGGCGGCCGTCTTGGATTTCCCCATGAAACATTGTTATAGCGATTTCTCAGGAACTACCCCATGGATCTTTCTCAAACTTGGTATACAGGTTCCCCTTGGTGTCTAGTTGTGCAAGATATCTTTTCTGCTCTGATTCAAAAATCCAATATGGCCACCAGGCAGCCATCTTGGATTTCCCCATGAAACTTTGTTATCGCGATCATGGATTTCTCAGGAACTACTGCATTGATTTTTCACAAATTTGATACACAGGTTCCACTTGGGGTCATGTTGAGCAAGATACATTTTCTTGTCCCATTCGAAAATCCAATATGGCCGCATCTTGAATTTCCCATGAAACTTTATCATGAAATCTCGGGAAATAACTGCATGGATCATTTAGTGTTCAGGGGGGACAACACACGTTAGAAACTCATCTATTGCAGTTCTTTAGTAAAAATTTCTCAGTTACAGACAGATGAGCTACAGTGCCGTGGCACTATCTTTAACCATTTACGATTTTGGGGTCACAATGACCTTCAGTTTTGATATTGAGCTATATTTTGTTTGGTGACGCATCGTGTCCCCTTAATGTATCTACTGACACCAAAAAAAATGTTTATGTTTAATAATTTTCTCATTCTGGGGTCACGGTGACCTTTGACCTTCCACCTTGACCTATTTTTTGGTATGCGACACTTCATTTCCCCCTATTGATTTCATTCACAAAAAATTAGAATTTTTTAATGATTTCCTGATTTTTTGGCCACACTGGCCTTTTGACCTCTGACCGCTACCTGCATTAGGTATGCAACACATCATTCCCCCCTAGGGCATCCACTCACCAAAAATTAGAACTGTAGATAGAAAAGTGTCAAATGCTCAATGACTTCCTGATTTTAGGCAAGTTACCTATTACCTCCACCTTAATTTTGGTATGCGACAAGTTGTCTCCACCTAGCGTATCCACTCACAAAAAATTGCAACTGTGGATAGAAAACGTTTACAGATATAAACTGGACACATACACTTCAGTGATTTCCTGTTTTTTAGGCCAGTGACCTTTGACCTGTGAGATCCATCTTCATTTTGGTATGCGACACATCGTCTTCTCGTGGGGTATGCACTCTTTAAAAATTGGAACTGTAAATAGAAAACTGTTCCAGATATAGATCGGACACGACAGACGGACACACGTACGGAAACCGCCATCATATAATACGTCCACCTTTTGGCAGGCATATAAAAAATAATTAAAAATCAAAAAATCATCATAGCCATCTGAAAATCTAATCATTTCATCAGTCAACATTCAGGAAGCTCTCACCAAAGTTTGGTCAGGCCTTACTTGGTATATCTGTATATATTCAGCAGACATGTTGTCGTACAGATGTATGTACATGGCAATGAAAATACCCCGCATTCCTATGGGCTGAGGGGTAACCTGTTAATCATGGCTTTATTTTGAAAATTGTGTATATTGTGAAATCACTTTACAGTTGCAAATATCTATCATTTATATTCTTCAAAAATCACTAATTTAATTTAATTTAATTATTCCTCCGGAAACTCTGTCTCATCCAAGTGAACAATTTGCGTCCACTTCTCCTCATCCATGTCAATATATGAATTTTCCATACGCCACATGTAATAGCCCTCCCAGAATGAATAGTGATGTACTTGATGGAGTCTTCTCTCAGCCAGGTACTGTCTCTGAAAAGAAAGTATAGTATATTGGAGCCAACAATATAAAGCTGTGAGCATCAATTAACGTTTTCCAGGTGTATCAGTTAATATTAATATTTGAGTCACTTTTGAGAAAGCATGGTGAAGGTCATCAGTCGGAAGTGAGAAGGCTTCCTGTTTACAAACTGAATGACATTTGGTAACACCTGACAGCTGTCACTTGACACGTGTAATATTTTATCTAGAGTATAGTATACAGAAATACAGATAATTGTTTATACTTTTAGAATAGATTAAAAAATTAACGTTATGCATAATATTTGATTGGCCCTTAACAGCTGTTTCCATGAATTTTCGTTATATATGTTCTTATTGGATTTTATTCCCATTGAGACATTGTGAGAGGGAGAGAGAGGATCACGGTATCAGCATCATTATTATCCTCAACCTAAATCGTAGCATTTCCATTGGTCAGTTTACTAGGGTGTACACCCGTATCTTTCCATGTCAGCGCCCGACCGGTCTGACCGATCACGTGACCAGTCACATTAATGCGGTATACTGATCCATGTTGAACGGTGTGGCCGAACTGTCCCTCTAACTGAAGGGCTCCCAGGGGATAAAAATTCATGATTCATCATCACTTCAAGACTTTCAACTTAAATTTTCCACTATTTATGGCGTGAAATACCATAATATTGACCAGAATACCATCATAATCTGAGTATTCTACTCCTTGCATTTCGAGAATATAAATATAACGAACATGAAGCGTTTTCTGGCCACGCGAAAATTATGCATAATCGCTACCGAACCAGGGTCGGCGAGTTATGCGCTTTCAAAGATCATTTCCCGAAATCAACACACAATATTTATTATACACAACCGTTGATATTTGATGAAAGGAAGTCTTGCTGCGTCACGTTCAATCAATCTTTTAGACACACATACCTTGTAAATGGTTATATTTAGGGTCAAAATTGAACACAGCTCGGCGTCCGTGTTGTGCGTCTACATTACTCGCGTAGACCATGCGTTTTGTCAAAATGGAGACCGGTTTCGTAAATGGACAGACACATATATGCTGAATTTCCATGTTGAATTCGATATGTTAATTAAAAAATGCTTTCGGGATAATAAATTTGTTATTCAGGTTTTTCCCAGGGTGAATGAAAAGTTATTACCCTCAGGGTGTAGGAGTTTCAGGGAGAGTCATACACGCTGGGAAAAACCTGAATAACTAATAATAGTACACTAACGAAATATAAAAAGGCAAACATGAGCCAGCTGTTGTATACACAAGAATTTGATCTCCTGAGAGAAAAATACAGAATCACATCAGGCTATTTATACAGATGGTTCTATTAAAGATCACAAGAGTTCCAATCGTTAGTCCCAAAATGAAAACCTGTCGACTTACAGGTCAAAGTTTGATATTCACTGCAGAAGCAAAAGCTATATTGTTTGCTTTGAAAGGTATCGAGTTGAATATTCTTACACTTACATGACTGTGTATATTTGATCAACAGATTTAGATTGTGTTTTGTTGGTTGCCTATTCAGGTTGGCATTAAAGGTAATACTGAGACTGATAGAATGGCTGAAGCAGTCCTAGATGATGAGGTTGTTCCTGTTGGAATCCCATAAAGGTATTTCAGACCCTTTTCCTGTACTTATGTGAGATGGCTGTTTCAATCTTTATGAGATGCTGTGAATAATAACAAATTTAATGAGTTCAAAAAACTGCAGGCTATACTCATCTGAACAGCCAGAAACGTTTCGATCAAACCATGATCAGGCAATGTAGAATCGGTTATGCACGATTAACTCACAAATATTTACTAAAAACAGAGTATTACTGAGTGATCAATATTACACTATATTGATCAGATTACTACAGCTACCCAGTGCCATATCTGCTCAAATTGACCATTGACATATCATTGATATTGGCTGCTCATTTATGAGGTTTGCTAAGTTTCTGATAGATATTATTTTTATTTTCATGTTTCACCTCAAGGGCTATCGCCCGTTGGAGCTTGGGGAAGAGAGATGACAGCTGATGAGCACTTGGCTTCAGGCCCTGCATCACTTTGGCGGCAACAACTCTAGTTGGCTGTTCTGGCAATGAAGACCAAACACCCTGCCCTCTGATCTTTAAAATAGAATTTTCCGTGTTAACATTGAGCTGGCATATATCAGATATAATTCTCAATTTTGTCGAATCACAATGCAGTTAAATGAAGTTCATTAACCGACAAAAAAAGTCCTGTTATATTAACGCAATGACAATGGGAACACCCCTTCCTTACTTGTATGATGAAATATATTTAATTAATCATTAAAGTAAAAAATATGGTACTTTGTATATGATTAATATTTTCTGCTGTTTACATCAAACATGACTTTACTTCACTTATGAAACATTATTATAAAGACTATTAAACATGTTGAACTGCAGTTATTCAATGTGAATTGCATACAAAATTGTGCAATAATATTTATTGTATAACATGGTACCTTTCTTAACTCCTCTGATCTCCAATTCCTGTAGGTATCAGCCCGCCACTTTTCACTCTGGCCGATATACTCAGCAAATGTGAAGTCATGATGGTCGAAAGTGTCAAACACTTGCCGGTATTGTATCTGAAATGTATAGATACACAATGGAAAGATTGAAATTGAAATGTGCTTCATGGGTTGTGTTGTGCTTGATATTCAACAGAAAAATTGGACATTTTCCATTATTTATAATTGTCTTGGAGTAACTGTACCATAACTATGTTCGCGTAGCTGCTGATCATAATGATAAACAGAATATTCAAAGAAAAATCACTTAAATATTCATGGAAATAATTTCAGTTTACAAATGTAGTTTATTGACTTTAATCAAACTCATTCAAATGAAAACAACCAAACATGCTGTTTATTTGAAGGAGAAATGCAATAAAATTCTTTGGGTATGCATATGTTACTTTGTGTAGAAAGGGGAACTGAGATGTAATTTGTTTGGCTTTAAGATTTGTAAAAGTTAAACATAAAATTTGTTTTCTATAATAAGATGAGCAGAAGTATGGCATTTGTATAAGGTCTATTGTAGTTGCTGCACTGCTGTGTAAAACTTGGAATATTTTTATATCAAGAACATTTTCAATTTTGTGAATACCTCTTTAGCGGTGTTCAAGGCCTTGGGTATTTTGGTCTCCATATACCATTCTCTGAACAGTTCAATGTTTTTTTCTGAAATAATCCAAAATTCATTATTTATCAATAATAATTTTAATTTTGTTAATGATTTTTAACATTTGCTTTGTGCCAGAGTATATCATTAACTGTTGAAGACATACATGTTTTTGCTGTTTGTGGATAAAAGTAGTATAAAAAGGGGAAATCTCTTATCATTTCGGGTGTGGTGGGGGGAACTGTGGTTTGACCTTGTACTGTGAATGCTATGGCAATATAGGTATTAGAGAAGAGGTCACGTTATGGTTGGATGCAATAAATAGGATTTGTTCAGAAAACATACATTGCTGAAATACATCACGTTGTTAATGGAAATATGTTGCATAGACGCGTGTTTGAGTGATAAAGCACCATTGTTGGTGCAATGGGCCATGCAAGATGTTTGTGGAGTAGATAGCGACTTGGATTGCTTTCATAGGAAATGCGTAGTTGAAGCATAGTAGCCAAAACGAGCAGTTACAGGGTTCGCATGGGTGTGTTTGAGGTATTGAGAAAGCAGTATTCTTCCAAATATAGGGATGTATGTGTCATCTTGAAGCCTGCGCCATGTAGATTATGGTTTGGTGGTCTTGTGATGGCGGGCATTTTGGAGGTTCACAAGGACATGTTTGCGCAATTTAGGGGCTACATTTTATCGAAATATCTTGCACTGAAGCACGTTCAGAACATGTCCATGCGATTGATGTCATCAGTAGTGCAGTCCGGATGCATTTGAGAAATCCATACCTGTACATATACATTATCCCATAGGGGGCGACTTGTGAACCTCAGAGATGCAACTACACCTAGGAGTGTATCCAGAGAAAACCTGCATCGAGTTACCTCCCCCGTAGATTACAGGGTACACATTGAATGAGTGAGGTATGATTGATTGAGTGAGGCATACATTACACCTGTCTTACTGCAGTGATGCCATAATGCTGGCAAATAAGTTTTGCTACAAACAGACCAACGTACAATGTAGCTGTACAGCTGTAGTCTGTGCTAAGCGCGATTCTGATTGGCTAGTGCAATTGAAAACCAAAACCCTATTGCATATTACACATTTTATTATCCCCTTCATCACTTATCTTTTTCCAGTTGCGTGCTCATCCCTCACATGGCTTATTATATGGCCTGTCCTCTATTACCCAAGTTTCCATAGCAAATCCGGGTCCACCCGAACTTTCCAAACCACAGTTCCACCCATCAACTAGAAATTATATAAGATTTGTCCTTTTTATATTACTGAGTGAAAATTTTGTTTGTTTCTCTACATATGTATAATTAAGAAGATTTGGCATTGTTATCCATCGAAACATTTATGATAAGGCAGAAGTGTAACACAGCTATGACCTTTCTATGTTGTCCATTGTCATTTTTTATTACATTACATTTGACACATGCACTAGTAATGTTAAGAGATGTCCTATGCTGGACATGTTGGCGGTAAACGAAACCACCTTGGAGAATCCGCTATGCATACTTCCAATATTTTGCAGCTGAAATGTCCGATTTTGGCAGTAACAGATCAACAGTATATGTAAGAAAATAAGATATAGTGACCAGAGGTTTTGAACTGGCTGTGTTTGGGAGTTGCTGTATAATCTGCACAAAATAGATTTGTCAAAGGTGCAATAACGGATTAAGTGTTGCCTGGCAGGTAATTTCATTGCAATTTTGTCTTCAAACTTTGGTTAAATGAGGTATCTTTCACAATAAAAGGGAAGTGACATTGGTGCTTGAATGATATGCTACCGAATCTTCTATTTACGTGCAGTTGTTGTTTGTTGGTGTTCTTGCAGGCTTAACTAGGCAAAATGGTTATATATACAGATTATGTTGAAGTGTGTGATTTATAGAACGGTCAATATATTACACTCTCTATCAGGTCAGTTCTACATAATTAGGTACTTCACCCCCAAATTTTTAAGCATCAATTTTCTTGATAACTCCCACACAAATGTGTAGTAGGAACCATGCGCTGTTAAGAACAAACAATAAAATGTACAGAAATATTGACTTTATATTATTCTGTAATAATTTCACTAAAAATGTTGCCAATTTTAATATATTTTGAATTCCTGAGAATGTGGTCAAACTGTTGTTATAATTTAGCATATAACTGAATAGTCTTCCCATACTTAAAGGTGAACTGGTAAGCTTTTAATTTTATCTAAGTTATCCTGTTATAAATCGGTTTTGAAAACTTGCATCGCTTGTCTCTGTTGGTTTGTAGAACATTATGACATTATAGCGGTCTCCTTCATTCAAGTTTTATTTAAATGTGACGTCGTGCTACGTCGGATGAATAAGCGAGGACCACTATAACGTCATGACGTTACAAAAATAACAGGAGGCAAGCGATGATGTTTTTAAAAGTTCTGACTCGATTTCTGGTGGTATAGGTTTTGACTTCTCATATACCCAAAATAAAACGATAACCCACAGAACTATTACCACACATATTTGTAACAACTATAGAAGTTATTTATTTATGACATTTTAACAGAACATTGGAAAGCTTTCCAGTTCACCTTTAACAAAAGAATTTCATAAATATAATTTTTTAATTGCATAATATGGATTAAATATCCAAAAATACTGTTGAAGTGCCCGTCACGTTTTTGCTATAAATTTTGATAAGCAATCAAAGAATTGTATTGCAAAATTGTGTGTTATTAATTTTAATTTTTAATTGATAATCCCCAATTGATATCATCCTGGTAGCAATTCTCTGTTGTTTAATTAACCGGGTTAATTAGGTCACCATTAGGCTGGGTAAAAAAAATTCCTGTTTAGCATCACTGCCCACCCTGGAATATTAGCCCGGCCCCCAATTTTTTTTTCCTCATTTTTTGAGTCCTCGGAGATACATTTTTTTACATCGAGTGCAGGTGGGCCTATCCCCCCTGTTACAACTGACAATAGAATGGATACTAAACTGAAGCATAATCGGATACATGGCAAAATCTTGGAAGTATGGATACTAGTTGATTCTCTCCCATGCACAAGGGATGTATTGTTTTGCTATATGTTTGATATTTAAAAAAAAAATATATCTTGTACTTAGACTGTGCAATGCCCAGTGTCTTCCGTGATTCAGTCAATGAGTCTAATTTGTCATTCAGAGCATTAATACTGTCAAGTATGTTATCCATTTTTTTGTCCATGATCTTCTGTCGGCTGGTCATATCAGTCATTTGTTTTACTGAAAAATAAAGAAGATTTGTATTCCCATGAAATGAACATTATATAGCATTTTCTCAATAGGCAGTGTGATTACAGTAAGAAATAATTTTCTTGCAAATTTCTTGAAATTTTTAAGATTTTCTTGAATAGGAAAAAATACATTATTCCCTCTTTGATACAATGTTTAGAAAGCTCCGAACAATCATTATTATGACAGTTTGGGCGATAGCTTCTGGCAGTTATTGGGCATTTCCAAAGTTTATAAATCTGTTTCAATGTTTGTCTTGTCAGTAAGATATGATTTTATTCTCAAAGTTGAAAAAAAAATAAAGAAATCTTTCCAATTTCCTAAAATGGGTGCCTGACAAGAATTATTATCTTAAATGTTCTCAAAATTTTAAGAAAATAATTCTTGCCCAATAACTGCCAGAAACTATGACACCCAAACGTCATAATATTTATTGTTCACAACATTGTAAACATTGTATCACAGAGAGAATAATGTATTTTTTATGAAAATTTAAGAAAATTATTTTTTACTATTCAATTTCTTGTGACATGCAAGTAAAGTGGAAGATGAGCAATTATCTTTTCTGGGTTTATTTTTGGAGGAGGTGGTGATAAAATTAAGAGTAAAATACTGTTCATTTAAAGATGTAATCAGCCTCAAAATGGATGGATTTTGTAAACTCTCCCCTATGCGTTTTTTCAGCAGGGAAGATTACCAAAGCATCATATGTATTATATTTGATGACAGTGGGATCGTCATATACAACGAATGCAAGAATATCTTGTCAGAGAAATTTGTAACTCTGCCCGCTTCGACGGCTTTTCTGTCTCGCCATTGAGTGTGTGTTGTACGCGGAGAGGAAAATGACGTCACTGCGTGACGTATGAGTGACGTGGCGACGCTCACGAATTTGAATGCTGCACAGCTGCAGCCATGGGATAGCGTCATGGCTCGTGCCTACGGTTCGGTGATGTCGCATAGCATACGTTGGTAGAATGCACCATACGTGTATACGCTTGTTGACACGGCCGTGGAAAAATAAACGGCATGCCATGCTGTTTATTTTTAAAGATCAACTCCTTCTATTTTCTCGTGAATGGTAGAAACAAGTTTAGTTTCTTGTGGTCAGATGTGCTTCATTTTGTACCTGTTGTAACATATGTCACTTTCGTTAAGTTTGAGAGACATCGATTTCAGCCCAGATTTGAGGCTGATTACATCTTTAATGTAAATGGTTGCCAAGATATTGATAAATGAAGTACAACTCTTGGATTTAGATTTATGAGAATCATTTTTGAAGTGAAATGAAATTAATTAGAGGAGTTTTTACTGGAATATTTCCACAGCTATGAATCTCATTTTGAAAGTTAAGCAGAATGATAATTGATAGCATTTTACTCAATGTAACATTTTTTTCTTTAAATATGATTTACATGGCGACGAGTTGCCAAAGGCTTTATTTTGAAAAATTCCTGCGTTTTGAAATTGTAATATTCAAATTTGCAACAATAAAATGTCTTAATACCATAAATTATCTGATGACTTCCTAAGTTTCATTTGATCATTTTCTTTTAACACATTCACTACATGTGTATTTCAACTATCGCATATAGTGTACCCATTTCATATACCACACTCATACTTTACACTCTGATGATCATTGGATAAAAGTTATGACACTCAATAATGTATTCTCTCAAGCAAAAAATCTTGTCAATATTTGGAATACATCTTTTGCTACATCCACGGTGACCATGTCTGATTCCACTGCCATGTCTTCTTCAGAATCTATTTGTTATAAATGAGACATGTTAAGGGCCTAGCTGAGAAAAGGGCATTAAGGGTGTTAATTTCCGCATTTCAGAACAAATCGCCCTTCATGAGAATGTCAAATAATGTTAAAAGAAAGGTTCGCCATCAAAATCCTTTACTTGAATATCAGCCATTTAAGGCGAGATATTGTGAGGGTGGGTGGGGATGTCATCTTCTGTGTTGGTGTCTTAGCAAAATGAAAATAAGTCGAAGAATTCGCACAAAAAAGAAAATATATATACTGGGGCTCGGTTGTGGCACTACCCCTGGGCATTCCATTGGTGCTCCATTGTTAAAATCCCTATGTTTTTCATTTAGCTGAAGTGCAGATGAAGGCCTCCTTTTCATGGAAAGTTTGCTAAAGTTGTGAGCTGTCCCTGGATGATTATCAAACTTGTTACAAGTTTCATATCAAGTTTTATATGTGTTATGATTAGAGGATGTGCTTGTGCTATTTTTTACATGAATTATCCATTTTTGTCCAAATTGTGGCAAAAGAGTTTTCTTGTTTAGCAAAATTGTACATGTAGGCCTTCTACATTACACATGTACATTTACAAGTTTGCTTCACTTGTCAGCTGTCAATGGATGATTATGAACTTGGTAGACATGTTTCTTGTAATTGGATTATAGAAAAATATCGCCAGGGGTTTAGGGACAATTTATTTTTTTAAATCAATGGAAATGATTGTTATTGAAGATATTCGCTTGGAAATGGAAGTTAAAAAAAAAAAATTAAAAAGGACATAATGCCATGCCGTCCCATAGGTGGTTAAAATACTAACCAGCGTTGATTGGCCCTTGCTTGCAATTGTTGCGTACCGCGTGTGCACGCCCACCCACTTTAACCCCTCGGGCTGTAAAAATTACACTACTTTAAACCACCATTATGCCAGTGCCAAATTAAGAATAAAATTGCTCATATAAGAATAAAATTGCTCTTCGATATGCTTTTAGCGTGATCCTATAATACCGCTGCCCCCATCCTATAACCCACACCACCTCACACGTGGACAATTTACGGAAAGGGAATCCCCGTTTCTGCGACCGTCTGCAAATTACCAAGTACCGTTCTGCAATTGTCGGCCAATAAAGAAATGGTGGAGATAGTTATGCAATTGACAGATATAAGTGGGTGGCAGTAATAATGTGAAGTAATAACGGTGCAATAAAATGCTGTTGTTTGGAAAATGTTCCTTTAAACTCAAATAAAACATTTCTCCAATTTTATATAGACGTAAATTTGAGATGACCCCCTTGTCCCAATCGATCCGCATTTTTTATCCTTACGTTCGTCATCTTCAAATTCTTCACATCCGTCATCCCCCGATAGTTTTGCCGCTAATTTCTCCGCCAACGTAGACATTTTCCAGTGTGTATCATGAGCGGGAAAAGTTTATTTGAGAAAAAAAATACAAACTGGATGAATCAGACGACCTTTTGGCTTCCTGTGCTAAATTACGGGACTGTATCATTATGTCGAAATTCAACTGGTAACAACATTGCAAGATATCAGAGAATACTAAACTGTTGTGAACGGTTTATATAAAATGTTTTCAAGTATGAAATAGGAAATTTTAACGATCCATCAATATTGTTGTAATAAACCGATATTTATGTTTAATGTGGGATGATAAAAAAAATATAGTTGGATAAATTATATGGCCCCCGATGTTCGACCCATTCACAAGCGTTTTGATTGGTTGAATATCGCTTTTTCACGTCATCGGTCTCTTCCATAACCAATATGGCCGCCCATCTGCAACACTTCCAAAATGAAGCGAGGACTTGACGGTTGGTTCTGTCGCCCCTGTGGTACCAAATTAACAAGGGAAGAAGAAAAAAAACAGGCACCTTTCTTCTGCTAAGCATACGTTTAACACTAGCATTGCGGATGTAGACTTTAATTGTTTTTCTACCGCGAGTTTAACGTCATCGACGAGCAATGTTTTTACGTCGAGTACAGGTAGGCCTATCCCCCCTGTTGACAATGGAATGGACACGGAACTGAACCATAATCGGATAGATGACGAAGTCCAGGTTGATCGATATGGAGAACACAGTGGTCCAGATGAGGAAGAAGACTCCAATATCGGCACCCATTCGCAAATGAGATGGAATTCTTGGTGTATTGTTTTTTTGCAAAGGCGGACAGCCCAAAGGTGTGCTCATGAACAACATTAATCCATAATATGCATTTTACCAATACTGACTTTTATTGAATAAACATGACGGGCATACAATAACAAAAAAATTGACAATTGACAAATACAATTGAAATCCTGCGCACATTTTTTTTGTTCAATAGAAACGGTCCTTTAACCAAAGAAAGGGGTGTGCCCCTCGCTCAAATTACTCCTGGATATTAATTAACCTACCACAGTGTAAAATTCCCTATACGCCCATTTTGGTTCATTCACAAATTAGTTCATTTTAACCCCCAGAGCTGCAAGACACTTTCCTGGTTCCTCAATTACTGAAATTTAACCCACAATCCTGTAAAAATATTCTCCACGCGACTGTGCTCATTCAGAAATTGTCCATTTTAACCCCTTCTGCTGCAATATAAACGGTCTCTGGACAAGAGAAAGGGGTGTGTCCCTCGCTCATATTACTGATGATTAACCGACTACAATGTAAAATTCCCGGTATACGCCCATTTTGGTCCATTCACAAATTTATTCAGTTTAACCCCCAGAGCTGCAAGACACTTTCCTAGTTCATCAATTACTGAAACCTAACCAACAATCCTGTAAAAATATTCTCCACACGACTGTGCATGACAATCGAGAGGTAGCACTCAAATGCATTACAAAGCGATACAGTCAGGGATTCATAGAAGTTCTAGTTGTTTTCCCATGGACAATTTTCAGGGTTGAAATTTAGCCCGTAAACACCGGCTAAGTGGTCTAATTACTTTTGTTAATTTGCTGGAGTCCAGACCCCTTAGCCTGGAGGCCGTAAATGAACCGAAAGATATAAACTTACAGAGCCACCTCGGCTGAAACATTCACTGCATGCGGCCTGGGGAATTCGCACAGAGACACGAGATGTATTGTATCGGATAAATAACAAATTTCTGATTCTTAGACACTAGTTACAACCAGGAAATAGCTTGTCAGTTGGATGGAAATCGTCTCCGAACAGAAAATGTGTCAACTAATCGATCCTAAATTCAAAATAAGGTACGCTAAATTCCGCACACCCTGTTAAATACCTACGCAGTTTATTTATTATGTCCGCTGTTGTCAAAATCCTCAAATAGCTGATGCTGAGAATCGCAAACTGTGTCGTTTGCACAGGGGAAACAGAGACAGGAAGTTGAAATCGAGAGAAAGGAAGTTGAAATCAAGAGCCATATTTATCAGCCAATTTGATTGGCTTACAGGAAGATGGTAACCTAGCAGTGACCAATGCAGATCCTCGTCTTTTTCCGAATCCGTCTATGAGGGTTTTGCCCAGGCGGGTCTTCCTCTCAAATCCAATCTTACAGCGAGTGTGAACTTTCACTTTCTCAAATTTTGTGAGGTCGCGTCAGCACGATAATGAAGTGGAATACTGGTGGCTTAATTCCATTCCAGTCGACCGATGACGGTAAAGTGGCCGTAGTTTGGTGCACAACGTGCGCCGAACACAGCGACAAACTTTATACAGACCCCAGTTATCGTGGGCAAGTGGCTAAAGAGCTCGACAAATTGGCTCGCCTTAATAATTTTAGGAGAGCTATTTAAAGCTCCTCTATGGCTCCCCTTACCAAATTCAGGTACACCATTTCTAGCTCGCCTGCAATTTTCAAAAGTCCGTGTCTGTATGTGTCAACCTTTTGTGGTAAAAAATACAATGAATAGAGATTGTATTCTATCAGCATGTGTCCACCAAACCATCTCACTGGGGTATGGGGATACCTCCGCCACTAGTTCAGACAGGATTAGTTAAATAAGGCCCCATACAAATATTTATTCGCTTCTCATTAGTTACTCAAGATCCCGGGCGGGTGAGCGCTTTCTTTTGAGGGGAGGGGGACTAACTTGGAAACACCGTTCCGTAATTCCTTATGATTCCCTTATCTGGACAATAACTCGTGAACGATTTAACTGACTGACTTCAAACTTGGGGTGTGCCTTGACATTGGTGAGAGGATGGTTGGGATTGTTTTTCAGCCATGTGCATAATCCAATATGGCCACCCGTATTGGATTTTAGGCTGTTGGATCTTGTCCAACCAGTAACTGTAGAACGATTGAACCTATCGACTTCAAACCTGGAGAGTGACTTGACATCAGTGCGAGGACAGTTGGGATGGCTCCCATCAGTCATCTAGTATTTTCAGCAGCTGGATGAGTTCAGCAATTTTCATTAACTCGCCTAGCGCGCCACTACAAACATGACACAGTAGTTGCGACACGATGAAATTGGAGCGAACAGCATTTGCAAAAAAATGGTTTCTCTCCCGTAAATATGGGAATATCAAAATAATGGGGGCAGAAGGAAAATCAGAGGCGGGAGGTAATGAGAAACGAATAAATATTTTTATGGGGCCTAACGAGACCGTAAACTACATTTAGGTGCATGAATAACGGAGCTTTTGCTTCTGTGTTTGTATGGAGCGGGCACTATAGTTTCTTTCCTTGTCCTGTGTCATGAAATGTCAGTCCAAACACCTGCCAGTGCCCCCCCCGCCGATTTAGTATGACTGTATTTGAAGGTACATGTACAAGTCCCTCTGGCAGAAGAAACTTCCCCTCAACTGCCACCTCGGGCAGTCACTTCTTATAGCACAAACTCTGATGATGAACATTAAATGTTGTCATTCTTTTTTTTATTTGCAAGGTGATAATACCGGTCATGTTCCTGAGAACCAACCACCAATAAGTTCAGATAGAAAGCGCCGGTCAGCCTACAGGATTGGAGAGTTCCAACACTGGAATGAATCTAGAACTTCAAAATGGCGGCGTAAGACCGTGAATTCCGCCCGCTCGAGCACTGGAGGACTTGTGCTGAAGGAGGATATCGACCACAAACCGACTGAACCTGATAAGAATGTTGTCCCAACAACAGACCATGAGATCAGTGTTGATGTTACTTGTGAAGATGATGATCATACATGTGTGCCTAATGAACAAGATAAGAGGGTTTCACATGCTACGTGTAATTAGGTCACTTTGGCCTTTTTCAGGTTAATGCCTACGCTCATATATATCAGCCTCTGTCCTACATCTATCCTTGCACATCCGCTGATTCAGACCGAGACATTATAGCTATAGAACCATTAGCCGTGTATGTGGGCATGACTTGTTTCCTACACGGCTGTAGTTCTTCCCCGTTACAAATCATTCCACCAATTGTTGAACTCCGAAAACGGCTGGACACACAAGAACACAGTAGCTTGTGATAATACGAGTTACGTGTAACGAATTTAACCCGTCGAAGACCCTTTCTGAATGTCCCTGGGAAGAATTCGGGGCGAAGGGATAGCTTGTGAACTGACTTAGCCTATGTTGTTGTTGCTCACGAAACAAACACTGCATGTGAAGTCACACATAAGCGTCCAAACTCGCTGAATACGATTAAATAGGAGCCGTTCGCGAATTGAATGCTATCTAATTTAGAACTACAGCTGCCGAAGCTCACCTTTATTCATGTTATTACAGATAAACTTGCTACAGATTTCAAAACGAAGTCCCACGAGTGCTCGAATCGAGCGCTTTTACGACAGAATCTATACTGCAGACGACGCCTGCTAAAGAGAGATAACCTAGTTACTGACCACATAGTGTCATCGACTGCGGGAGATGGAAAAATATGGGGTGACCATGGGACCGTAATCGCTCGTTTTCATTGGACGATTTTGTCTGAGGCGGGATAATAACATATAGCTTATTATGCTCCTTGTAGTCTTTTGTCACTTCCCTCCAAGTTAGAACTCTCGGTATTCCCTCATTCTTAAGTTATCATGAACTGTCATGACTGTTCAAGATTATTGGCAGATTTGGATGACAGCTGACAGCCATTCAACCGTCGGTGATGCATGCATGCATAGCGACCTTAGTTACATGCCGTGATTCAAAATATGTCCGAAAACTCTGTGAAGGCGATATCTCAAGAACGAGGAATTAGTGTTGGCAGAAGGCGAGAAAGACCAATGTAGAGGAAAATGAGGTATAGTTTATTACTATTCGATGCCGTTTTATTTCGTGTGCAGTTCGGATATTGGGCAATGCAATGGGAAGTTCTATGCGTGGGATGTATTGTGTATAGGAGGCCCCTTGGCTGTTAGTCGATAACATAGTACGGCGAGACTACAGCCATTCCTGGGCTAAGAGAAGCTCTGAACAGCCAGTTATCACTGACCAATTATTATCGAATTTATTAATGGCCATTTGGCTAATCATCTAAGCAACCAAAATGAAATGGATGACCATGTAGGTAGCCCAAGTTATTCAATGTGTCAAGAATTGACATAATCCTTCGAACAGCAATGAATTTCAAAACAAATTTCAAAACCAGGTTTAATCCTTTGTCAAAACAAGCAGTGTTATCGTCGGTGTGTGTGGTGTCAGTCTGGCAGGCTTTGAAAATTACAAAGAACAATCGGCTGATATATTTCCAGAGAGCGGGAATAGGATATCGAGTCTGACAGCTACATTTTATTCGCAGCAGTGTGACATGTCTGGCTGCCAGCCAATCGGTGGCATGACGGAGACAAATCGCCCCCTCGCGATCAAGAGGTGTTAATGTGCCGGTCTGTATGAGTGTCTTTGCAAGGAGAGTGAGGGACATAGGACAGAGGCTGATTAAATGAACGTAGTTATATGCCATGATCGCATGGTGGTCACACTGTCGGAACTGATTGATATGAATATGTACCAGCAATGAATTAGTACACAGCAAGTACCTCTGTTAGTTGCGCCCCCTTAGGACGTCACCTGTGTAAAAAATTGGTATTAACTTGGTTGATTTTGAAACATAGATAAATGGTCTTTCTATATCCCATTAGTCTGTACATGTGCGATACTGATGTTGGCCTAAAAATGCAGCGTGGGTTGCCAGAATTCCCTGAATTCTTCCCAGGGACATTCAGAAAGGGTCTTCGACGGGATAAATTCGTTACACGGTTTGTCTGTGACCCAATACAGAAATATATGGGGTCCGTAAAATTTATATTGGGCGAGGTGAGAGCCGAAGACCCTTTCTGAATGTCCCTCGGAAGAATTCGGGGCGAAGGGATAGCTTGTGAACTGACTTAGCCTATGTTGTTGTTGCTCACGATAAATTCGATAAACTTTCCATTCTTTTTCTTCAGCTTGTGTGGAGAGTGCAACTGATGAGGATGCACTAGATTTAGGTGTCCCTATGGACACCTCAATGGACACCTCAGCAGGCATGTCCAATGAACATAGTTCTCTACCACTGTATCCCAACAGCAGAATTTCTTTATTGACCAGCATGCTACTCATTGCAACATTCGTATCAAGGCATGGGCTAACAGGTAACTGGTTCAAGCATCATTGCACTCTTTTTATCCCATCGGCATATATGCCGGATAGGATCATGTCGTCACGCTGTACGGCTGGCTGGGTGGCTGGCTGGCTGGATGAACGACTTGACCGCTCTAAAAGGTGAATCGTTGCAGCTAGAGACTTCAAATTTGGTATACTGCATTGTTGTGTGCTAAAGGCACATTTAGTGGATTTTTGTGGTTTCCATGGTAACATAACAAAAAATATCCACATAATGATGTTAGCGATTTAGAAGCCGAACCGTTGGAGCTAGAGACTTCAAATTTGGTATACAACATTGCTGCAGCATTGGTGGGTTGAAAGGGTCAAGTCTACTGAAACCGATGATTTTGATGATTTTTTGGTTTCCAAGGCAATGCTACTGTTACCAAATATGCATGTCAGCATTTACATGTACAGTTGTCTACCCAACTTTCCATACAAATATCTTCTTTTTATTCCAACTACTTATTTCCTCTTATTGAATGCCCTTCATCTGTGAATACCAGCAGTTTCATTTTGTTGATGTGATCAAGTGTGGCCGTGTCCTCTAGTTCTAATAGCTTCGGCCAACATTCCAGATGGGCAAATATTTCCAAGGTAAAATAAGACCAGGTGACAAAGAAAAGTGAACAATTACAGAACTTTGATCAAACCCACTGACTCACCAACATGTTCTGTGTGGTCTTTCTTCGCAGGTTCTGCCCTTGCTGATCTTCTACAGTTGTTGGAAATCCACTGTTTGACAGACAACTTATGCATCACATCACTAAAGGCCTACAGACAATTTTTCAAGACAGTCCAATCTCCAATTAAACTGCATTACTTCTGTGGGTTTTGTTCCAACTATATAGGCACTACCAGGAGCAATGAGTGTGGAATTTGTCACAAATCAGAGTTCATCCAGTATTTTATTGGAATACCACTGCAACAGCAAATCTCAAAGATTATGACTAGTGAGTAAAATCAACTTATGTGTGTTATGTTGTAAAGATGTGCCAGCACGTCGCAAAATAAAATTTAAGTGAGCACTGGGGTTGGGGAGAAAACTTGATTTTAATAGTGTCCAAGGGGCTTTTTCAGAAGTGATTCTGAATGATAGCAAGCCTGGGTATCTATGTGAAATTTGCCAACACAATATATCAGCAGCATATAGGTATTCCAATGGGTACTAATTGTGCACCCCTGTTGGCCGACCTGTTTCTGTTCTCTTATGAATATGACTATATGCAGGCGCTTTCAAATTACAAGCGTCTAGTCCGTCATTCATAATCCAGCCGTCGTCCATTAGAGAATATCCGCGTCCATAATCCAAAGACCTATTCCATTTCCATATAACAGTATCAAAAACCGATCCATTCAAAGCCCGTTCCTTCTCATTCACCAAACGCTATATAGACGATATTCTCGCTGTGGATAATCGCTATATAAATGACGCAGTGAAGGATATATATCCACCTTCACTAGATTTGAAGGAAACTACAGATAGCCCTACAGGCACATCTTATTTAGATCTCTATCTCTATAAAAATGAAGCGGGCATTCTCTCTCGTCGACTTTATGACAAAAAGAGATGATTACAATTTCGACATCGTAAACTATCCCTTTCTGGACAGTAATATTCCAGTGGGACCTGCATATGGCGTATACATATCTCGCTTAGTAGCATTTGCTAGATCCTGTGTTAAATGTGACGATTTTAATCAACGTCACAAAACATTGGTGCAGAAACTTAAAAAAACAGGGCTATTCCATCAAGCGCCTACACTCAAAGTTTCTCAAATTTGGCGATACATATCGCATGCTGATAGCAAAATACGAACGTAGCGTGGAAGATCTATGGCGCTACGTTTCGTAACTTGTGTCTAATTCCGCTTAACCCGGGGCTAGGGGCCGTATGAACCCATGTACTTCAAGATCCTCATGGTGCTCATATGAACAGCCACAATCAAAGCGTGACTGAGATACATCTTTTTTAGATGACGACTCTATAACGAATATTATGGATTAAGAATACTGATCAGTGATACGGATTTGATATTTTTGGAACATCATGATGTCTTGCCGGCATCATTGAAAACTGTTGACCGCTTCTCTCTTGCAGGAAACAAACCTATGTTTATGTATACTATGATTGTCTTTTTGAATTTGGTGCTAATACTGTTATGTGGAAAATGGAATAGGTCTTTGGATTATGGACGCGGATATTCTCTAATGGACGACGGCTGGATTATGAATGACGGACTAGACGCTTGTAATTATTCCATATAATTACATTTCTCCTGTGTTGCTCTTATTGCTAACAATTTAATTGGTCAATGAATTAGTACGGATCTTTTCGATTCATACTTAGGCCACACCAATTTAATACTTGGATTACGGGCAGATTTCTTCAAAAATGCAGAATGGAGGCTGGGAAAAAATAAAAATAAAAAAGCATATATAATTTTTTCCGGTCCGTAGCGGCCAGAAGGAACAGGCAGGAGAGAGAGGAGGGTGGCGAAAAAAAAAGAGAAAAAAAACACCTGGCCTCCGGAACTAATGTTTACTTTGACGGAGGGGAAGTTGAACGCGCTTGTAAAACCGTAACTGGGGTCGTCAATTCAACTTGCGTCTCCTCGTTATTGATTGTTCCCGCACGCACATGTGAAATGGTATACTGCCCTTGACCTTGCCACCCGCATATCTCTAAAATTTCGGAAATGCTGTTTTCTGATCTGTCCACTCCCGTAAGCTTTTTGAGAATCACCTTAGAATCGTTGCAGACGGTCACATTTTCGTATTAGGAATTGAGTTCGTCTCCAAAACAGAATAAACAAAAATCAGATGAAGATATGATGAAGGCAAAATGAGTCCGGCCGTCTAAATAGACGACCGTTGTCAATGTTACTCACGATGAACGAACGACAACACAAGTATCAAATGCAGATACATTACTTTTCCACTTGAAAGATACACAACTGACTGACAGCAACTGTCCGCCATTACACAACGACACATGTGCGTTTATATAACGCAGGATCACGTGTGAACTGTGTGTGTAGCTCTCTAAGCAGGGAGGTACTTAACGCCTAAACGCGGAAGTAATGTTTGTATCTTGTACAAGCGAGACGTGTTATCAGTCAACAAAAGACTTTACTTGTCGTGATTTCATTTTTATTTCAAAAGTGGAAAATGCAGTGCGGGCCCGTAACCCAAGCAGTAAAATTGGTGTGGCCTTATATGAACGCAAAATACAGCTATGCCATACACACAGTCCAGGCTGTTGACAACTTATGTTTTCAATTATTAGATCCTACCAACAGGGATGCTGCAATAAAGCATCGCTTTAACAGAGGACAGAATATCAGTGATGTGTGTGATGGCGATCTATACAAGTCCCATTTCAACGAATCAGGTTTTTTTGTTGGGAGCCAAACCACAGAAGAACAGAAGGAAATGCATATTTCAATTCAAATGAACACAGATGGTGTGCAGTTGTTCAAATCGTCTACTTACGGGGTGTGGCCCATATTTGCCACTATCAATGAGCTGCCTCCAGACTTGAGGTAAGCGTTGTAATATGTTAATACAGTTTTCTGAATATCCGAGAAAACAACCTGAAACTGACAGGAGGCAACAATTTTGACTCAAATTGTATTATTTTAACAGTGGCAAATAAAGGGTTGCCCAGGTTCATCAGAAGTCAATAAATTTGAAACAACCACACAGTCTGATGTCCCTTCTGTGATTACAGTTATTATACAGATATACCAGGCTTCATGGGTGTCAAGACCATAGAAAATTTCCCCGAGCGCCAGGGAGAGAAATTTGCCATGGTCGATACCGGGATATATACATACTATGTCCCCTCCATGGCTCCGTAGAAGTCACATATGGATAGGATTAGTTTTTACTATGTCGGGAAGAATGTCAAAAATAGAAAAAAAAACCCAAAATTGGCACTGTTGGTCATTTGCAATGTCCCTTGGCCAAATTGTCTTCCTTTAAGATTTGGCACTAACTCCAACACTCACTTTGTTGAAGCACCAAAATATCACTGTACCAGTTATTCCCAGAAATGTGATTTACCAGACAGATTATATAATCCACATTGCTTCTTCCGGTGATCATCATGTAAACACACTTTATTATTTATATAACAGTGAAATCCTTATATTTTCTTCACTCTTAAAAGTGATATTTTCATTGCAGTTAGATAACACTTTTGCAGTTAGATAACACTTTTGTTATCTAACTGCCGAGCACATGTGAACTCTGACCTGACAGTGACGTTGCCGGAACTACTTCTTTCACTACGGTACTTTCATTCCGAGAATGCTTGCCAACAATTCATAACCCTTCAAAACTTCGTCATGGAATGACTATACATACAAATCATTTCATATAAAATTCAATATATCTTTTATTTAAGTGTTAGCTAACATATCCACGCAGCGCTGGTACGATCTATAAAATACTTTGAGTGATCGGCCTCAATCGTCGGTCGATCTGTCTCAATATTTGGGCGAAGTTTTTTTCAATGGTCTTGGATGATTTGGCCTTGGACGATATGACCTGATATCGTGATGTCAGGTCTATTTTTAGACTTTCGCAGTAAGTGAACTTTTAGGCTCCTTCGACATAAAACAACAGTTGTTACGTCAACCAAGAATGCACAATTAATACTGGTATGAGTAGAAATAAAGTTACTAACCACATTGGGTCCCTAGACTTACGCAAAGATGATGCACAAAAGCGTGAAACCCGCAAACTGCGATGGGCTGGCTTTCTGCATGTTCAGTAGGAAAACGCTTCAGTTACGTTCGAGCCCAAAGATATACAAACAAGCTGAAAGGGGATAGCTCTAAAGTTGATTTCTCATATGCGGCATAGCGGTTTCCACATACAGTTACCCAGACGGAGAGCTTGAAGTTGCAGTTTGTCGTGTTTATCCGACCATGCGTGTTCGGCACAGTCGCGAATCGAGTCAGCAGTGTTTTGTTTTTGTTGCCCGTTCTTCCGGTTTAACTTCAGGCAATTCAACTGAACCGAGATGTAGACAGCTATCAACAGGCCCACGTGTCACTGTCCTTCGTGAGAACTTGCCTTCCTTTCACTGTCGGGTAAACTGAAAGTCTGTAAACTCTTCTAAATTCAAGAAGATGTTTGCCTTCTCGCTTCGATCGCGATCTTTCGACTCAACCGCTTGATTGACAGTTGCACGTGACTTCAGACGGGACTCTTCCATTCCCATTGGCTAATGTCTTTGTATTTCGCCGCGGCATAAACAAAATAAAATCCGACCTAATTTGTGTTAGAAAATTACTTCAAAAGACAGCCCACGGTGTCTAATATTACAAAATTGATAAGAAAAATAATGTTCTGTAAATAATAAATAGAATATTGCACTGTTCTTGTGAAAGGTGGAAGGATAACCCACTCGACGCTTCGCGTCTCGTGGGTTATCCTTCCACCTTTCACTCGAACAAATATTTATGCTATTCAAACTCAACAGTGCAATATCCTCTATTTATTTCAAAGCTTTTGGTCTAATTTCCATTATGGCATACACGGTGTACTGATTGGTTGCATGTTGACTGATTCTAACATCCGGTTCAACTGTCTAAGCCCTACCCCATAAACAGTTAATTCTGTTAACATACATGAAACTATGTGCTTATTGTTTGTTGCATCCAGTATCCTGACCATCATATTATATGTCCATTCTCACATGGTTGAATGGAATCAGAATCTAGATTCAACCCCTGGCAATGTTTTGTGTGAGACTTTTGTCCCCCTCCTCCCTGAAAAAAAACAGCCTTCACAGGAACCATTTTGTGGTACTGTACACAATAATAGACCAACCACGGTGTCTAATAAACCTGTAACTGAATTCTGAGATTCTTTTCAGAGTCACGATATTACATTATTTTGGGATAACACTCTCTTAGTATAGCACAGATACTTTCTAAATGACCAAACAATATCTTCGCAAACAATATTGATTATTTCAGATTTTCTAAAGACAATAGGCTGTTTGCCGGTCTGTGGTTTGGAAGTGCAAAACCAAAAATGAAGCTGTTCCTCATCAGCATTGTTCAGGATTTACGACAACTCTATGAAACAGGTCAGACTGACAAAAAATTAAAAAGGTCACTCACAAGTTGAATTGAAAAAAAAACAATTTGTCTGAAACATTTTGAAAGACCTTAAAATCTTATTAACTTCCCATTCCCAGGAATGTATAGTTGCTGGTCTGAGATTAGTTTTGAGAGAAGAAAGTGCTCACAATCTGGAGTAAGATTCCGCTTGATGCATGTGAATATTCTGAACACTTGACTGGCATCAATTGAATTGTGATGTCACATGTGATTTCAAGTAAAAGTAAAGTTGATGAGCTAATCTCATACTGGTATAGTTACAGTACTGAAAAGGTCAATCGCTGAATAAATAGCTGACAAATTATGTTGACACGACTTCACCTGGTTGCTCTAAGGCTTAAAATATGAATAACGTGTTTCCTTTAACGGCCCAGGAGGCAGAGAAAACATTTTATTCTGTCTGGTTTTTAGCTGGTATAATAGGCCAAATGATACCAATAGAATGATAAACTGATATTCAGTATAATCAAGTCTCTCACTTTCGCTCTTTTACCTTGAAAGACACCTTGAATAATGTTTTTAGTGAAGTAGGTCAATTGATTTGTGTAATTTTTTTTAAAAATGCAATGAAAATGTTATAGGCCCAGTTTTTATTTTTCCAGGCAGGTCGAGTTAATGCACAATTTTTCTGTTCAGGTGGGCATGTAAAAACATGCACGCCTAACATGCCTAACATCCTGCATTCATGACACCTGCCTCCACAAAATATAACGTAGGCCTGAAATTGTAACTTTTTGACGATCATACACACTTTATGGAACCCCTTAACATGCTTAAGCTGTTCGGGATAACATTCATTATGATTATACGCAAGTAATATTGCACAGTCATATGAGCATGGTTAACTGTTAATAACAGAGATGCCTCAATGATGTATGTTATTTCGACTGCATATCCAAAGTTCTGCAACTGGTCTCCACAGTAAACATACTACACAACAACTTTAGATTTTCTGCACTTGCATGCTCAGGAAATCCATTATTACTTTTCATAACTTTTTTAATTTCGTTTCAATTACAGGAGTTGCATTACAAGGCGGTTACATTAAAAGATGTCGAGTGATCCTGCTGAGTTCAGTGACTGATGCACCCGCGCGATGTTTGGTTATGGACATGCTGCAATTTAATGGCAACTATGGCTGCCCATGCTGCCTAGCAAAAGGCTCACAGCTGAAGGTCGGAAAGGAAAAGAGTCACGTCTATCCATATTCAGAAGGTTCAAAAGCAGTTCAGAGAACTCATGCAGACAGTCTAAAGATAGCGAAAGCTGTGGAGAAAGATTATGAGGAGAACGACAAGAAAGTGTGTGATCCGCAAAAGGGGATAAAAGGAAGATCTCAGTTGAGTTATGCTCCGATGTATGACACCATTAGAGGGCAAACGGTGGATTATATGCACTGCATACTTCTTGGAATTGTCAAAGGCCTTCTCACCTTGTGTACATCAGCGTCACACAGTAAGAAACCATGGTCTCTAAGGAAGAAGATACCAGAAATGAATGCATTTTTGAAGTCTATGACGCCACCAAGCGCGATCAGCAGGATGCCACGGAAAATAGAAGACCTGAAACATTGGAAAGCTTCAGAGCTACGTTCTTTCCTGTTGTATTACTCCCTCCCAATGCTGCTCCCTCTTATGACACCTAGATATTTTGAGCATTTCAAACAGCTTGTGCAGGCAGTGTACATTCTACTGCAAGACACGATCAGGTCTGTGGATTTGGACTTAGCCCGTCGACTTTTGTAAGGCTACTGCAAACAACTCGGCGAACTGTATGAGCCTAGACAGGAGACTTTCAATAGCCACTCGCTGTTGCATCTCGTGAACAAGGTACAGGACATGGGTCCTCTTTGGGCACACTCGTGTTTCTTTTATGAGAGCATGAATGCGGATCTTCGGAAATACTTCCATGGAACTCAAAATGTACATCTACAGATTATAGCAGCAGCCAATATGCATCTGCAGCTACCTCTGTTTGCTAGTAAGATGGAGCCAGGTTCTTCAGCAGCTCAGCTGTATGACAATATGGTATCGAGCAGAAGGCTTACTAAACTGAGGCATATGATCACCCCCAATTTGGAAGCTGTAGGTGCCATTAGGCCATGTATTCCGACAACTGATGTCAAAGATAAAGTGATCAACATCATCGGAGATGGCAACCATGTTGGCCAATTCAGCAGGTTTTTGCGCATGCGTCGCAATAGAAAGGTCTTCCAAAGTAAGTTATACAAGGCATCAAAACGGAGGAATAACTATACTGTGACCTATGGTAAAGGTCAACTTGGTTGCGTGCAGTATTACCTTGAGTGCATTACCGCAAATGGGAAAGTCCACTTTGCAGTTGTTAAGAAGTTGAGGCGTACAGGGGGCTTCGGCATGGATCAGTTAACTGGAGTAGAAGGTGTCGATGACAAAGATGTTGTCCCAATATCGGAGATACACTCAGTTTGCGTGATGATGAAATTCAGGAGCAGAATGTTTGTTTCAACTATTCCAAACTGTGTGGAAACTGAGTATATATGCATACACATAGGTGAAAATGTTTTCTCATCTTCAGGTTCTATATTACATGGACAGGACACAATATAAAGCTGTAACAACATGCAACCAGGCAAAGCATACTGGACAAGAACTTCGTCAAAATGTGCTAATGGTTGTTAAAAAATGCTGGGGGGGGGGGGAGAGGCAAATTCTTTTCGATGGGGAACATGCAAATTTTTAAATTGCCAGTGGTGGTAGAAGTAATCGATTGATTTACATGGGCTGGCAAGTGGCTATATATGTTATTCTACAAGGGGATTGGAAAAAATCTTCTCCGTAACTACGTTGATTGACGGACTTTAGTCCAATAATCGACTCGAAGAAAGTGACTAGAGTGGAATTTTGATATTTGTGCAAATTAAGCCTTCATTGACCAATGCAAATTGTGGCCATGGTATTCTCATTTCGAAGCAGACTGTGCGGGTCCCGAAGTCTGAAATTGCTCAAATGAACCCCAAAAGGGTGAACTTGGTGCAAAATTCAAAGATCACCAATTTGATAATTGTTAAATAGACAATGTACATGCATCTATATTATGTACAGTATAACTTTCATTATTTGTCGGATGTGTCTTTTCTATTCAACTTGCACTTCTTTTTCCCTAATTCATTTTTCACTTTTACTTAAAATGAGGTATAATATTGCCATGCAAGATATGCAAGTTATTGCTGCCATTGCTTGTAACAGGTATACGGTAAACAATCCAAATATCGGATCAACATTCGATCACCCCCAATTTTTCAGGAAGACGGGGCTTGAAAAAATTTTGCGAGTTTAGGGGCCAATGGCCCCTGGACCAAATATTTCTAGTAGCCAATTTTTTTGTATGGGGGCCTCATTTTTTTTACAGTATAAAATAGAAATGTCCGAAATTGTTTTACAAACATCTCCAATTCTGCCTCGTTCATTTTCTCAAGTCCCTGTAGGATAGGTGTGGATGAAGCCTTAGAAGCTTTTTCAGCAATCACTGTGATTTGTGCGTGTCCTAAGTTCATGTTTAACCACCGTGTCCAGCTTGAAACTTGTTGAATTAACAGCAAAACTATTGTCTGTACCAGATATATTCCAAACGTGGACGCCTGCCTTCTGAAATTGCATGTTCTAGCCCCATTCATTTCAGAAAAGTGCTACAGAGATGGTAACACCGGGTCATACTGGTCAACACTTGGCAGAAAAAAATCCTTTTTTTAGTATTTCATCGGTGGTGTAAATTTGAGATCGCATTGATTTGTAGTTTCTGCAAAATCTAGAACACTGCAGTGCTGGGAATATGCTATGTGGTACAGACAATAGAGGATTTTTTTCTGTTAAATTTTTTGCAATGTTCACAAATCATGACATTTATTTCCTGATCGTAATTTAACCATGGTCTTGTTAACAATCAGTGTTTTTGGAAAACCCGTTTAGTTTTCTTCGCGTCGACAGTGGATAGAGTCTCGAAGCCTTGAACGGAACGTTTATCCCACGTGTTGTTGGCGTCGATTCATTTTGGTCATTGATCGTCTCTTGCCCATTTCTCGGAGAAACACCAACAACGTGGATTGTTTGGCAGTGCCCTCCATCGCATCAGTTTTAGAGCGAACTGACAAAGTCAGCAAAGACAGTCCCAACGGTATAATCATAAAAATTCCAGGCCAACACGCAAAACTTTTGGCGGAATTGAACTTGCAGGAGATAATCTTCGGGAACCTTTAAACGAGCTGAATATATACTACCGAATACGCTTGTAACTGAGGGTGTGCCGAGATCCGTCGACGGAAGTGCACTCTCCAAGCTAGAATAATTTTCGACCGGTCCCAAAGCATGTGACAGCTTGCCAAAACGATCCATATAACGGAGAGCATGAATTGGAGCTATGACGACCGTTTTACAACTACAACTTTGTTTTACATTTCCAGTTGTTTACAACGATTTGTGTATCTGGTATTCATAGACGGTGAAACTTCACGATGATTTCCAAATATTTGTTTACAAATAAGATGTGGATAAAGCACTTGGTATTGAATAATGCATTTCTTCTGCCCGAAAACGACAAATGAATAATCTTAGGCACTTTTATCACATAATCTCAGAATGATTATCTCGTTTTTCTGATTGTATCGAACCTTTTTACGACGTTTTTGGATATGTATTTAGTGTTTTAAAGCGTTCTAAACATTCACATTCAGTGTGAGACCATTTTCACCAAAAAAGTGCATATCTCGACTTAGCCCACCAGGTCGACCCTACTTGGGATTTGAAACTCGGAATACCTAATTTTACATAAGCTACTTACAAACATAACTTCATTTATATCTTGGGATTTGAAACTCGGAATACCTAATTTTACATAAGCTACTTACAAACATAACTTCATTTATATCTACACGATTTGTCTGAAATTTGGAGAGACTCTAGCCACGTTATCTGGCTATATGTATACCAAGTGTCAGATTTTTCCGATTTTTTTTTTATGATATGACTGATACCGCACTTGCAATTGGAAATTTTTTGGATAACCGCTGTTTTCCCCAACCTTCAAACATCAATATCTTTTTTCATAGAAGAGCTAGCTTTCTGAAACTTTGTGGACTATTAGAGTATGGTACGTTCTACTATGTGCTAAGGTTTGGTAACATATGATGCAGCAGAGGCAAATATATTAACACACAACCAAGCTTAAGCACGAATATCACAAAAGGTTTATTTCATCATTATTCCTCTTATAATTGCAGTTGTTCTCATTAAAATCGAACAATCTATATATCAGTGTGTGCGCCATTCACTGAGGAAAACGTTGATACCTAGCTTAATAAGATCAGTTCAATTATAACAAAGTTATCGGTGTTTGCGCATAAGGCTTTGGCATTTGTGTATGTGAACGCGAGTGTGTACAAATGTCGTCTACAGCGATTTATAGGTTAATTTTAACTCAATATAGACATGTTATATATCATCTTAACGCCGTTGATCTGAGGAAGAATCTGACACCATTTGCCTGGGGTTTGCTTTTCTACGAAAAAAGTTATTCAACTTTATTTCGACTTGAGCACTTTTTGAGTGTAATCATGGAAGTGATAAAACGTGTGTGATCGGATGGATAAAAGTGCCTAAGTGTTTATATTATTGGTAAATCTTCAGTAAGTAAAACAAGGATTTGCAGACACCATATTTCAACAAATAGGTGATGTTATACATTGTTAGTTAGCTCAATGCATGTGCATTTGCTTGATCCCAACCAGGAAGTTATAAAGAAATTCAGGTATGAGATATAGTACATACCGTTTTCTGGATTTTGCTGGATAAAAATGCCTAAGTGTTATTATCTGGAATAAAAATTGTAATTTTGAAATCTATATAAAGCTCCGTATTCCGAACACATTATAGGCATGTTATATACTAAATTAAAGCTCGTGAAATTCCCCATCGAATGAGGTTAGTAATGAAGAATATTCTGTTAATGATAAATAGTAGCAAGACACAGAAATGTGCCATGTTAAATCAGATACACAATCTAATGGATAAAAGTGCCTAAGTGTTTATATCAATGCTAAATCTTCAGTAATTAAGTAGGGATTGGCAAACACAATATTTCAACGAATAGGTAATATTATATATTGTTAGTTAGCTCTGTGCATTTGAGTGCTATTAAAATAATTTGCATATGAATGGCCTGCCCGGAACAGCTGCCGCGGCGTATTTTCTCTCCGGCGGAAGATGAATTTGCATATGAAAGGCAATTTGCATATGAAAGGCCTAACTGGAACAATAGCTTTAATTGGGAACCGGGCGTGTCATTGATATGCTAATTAATACTTCCCGGTGCAGGTGCGATATATAAGCGGCCGTATCCTTTCGTCTGCTATTCTTCAGGCAAACTTGGCACAGAACACAATGGATATGTCTTCTTCCATGGATGAGTTCCCCGAATTAATATTATCCCCGGCTGAGTCCAGCACAGATTCCAGCACAGAGGACCCACTACGTCATGTGGACCGTGAATTTTTGAGGAGAGAGGCAGAGAGGCTGGCAAAGGAGTATACGACAGCCTCCAGCACCGACGCCGATTCAAATCCCCTCCACATTGAACAGGAACCGGCCGCAGATGACGATGTGGAGGAGCGGCCCGCCACGTTCTCGGATCCTGAACCGGCCTCAGATTTGGAGGAGCGGCCCGCCACGTTCTCGGATCCTGAACCGGCCTCAGATTTGGAGGAGCGGCCCGCCACGTTCTCGGCTCCTGATCCGGCCTCAGATGAGGATGTTGAGGAGCGGCCCGCCATGGATTCAGACACGGTATAGTCATTCATAACATTTGATTTATTGAATTGAATTGAAGCTTTATTCACCATATACATATATACAAATAGATATGAGAAATAAATTAGTCGGATGTATTTGGAAGTGATTGTTTTTAGTTCAGTAGGGTGCAAATTAATCAAAAGAACACGGTCATTAAGCCGTACATACATGCAATTTTGGAAAAATAATGAAATTGTGTGGTTGAGATTATTTATGTTTTCTTCCATTCCAGGACCCTGCTTCGTGCAATACGGGTGAGCCCTCCATTTCAAGGCAATCATCGGCAAAACGGAGGCTGGATCTTGATAGTCTGGCGGCCGAACCACCTGTGGTAAGAAAAGTATTTGAGTTGCTTTTTCCGCACCCACCACTAGTACCCTAATATTTTTTCTAATGAATCTACAGTTTATTCTTATTATTTCTATTACAGACGAAACGTAGGAAACTCAGACCCGCACCCAGAATCAAGACGGGGAAAAATCTGCCAACGACCTGTCCGTTGGACTGGTGTGCTGGGGCAACAAGGCAGCTCCCCAGGCACTTTTACCAATGCCACCCTGAAATAGAGAAGACAGAAGTGAAGCGCATAATTGCGGAGGCAAAGGAAAAGAGGCGGGAGAGAGGGCAGGTTAAGGCGACAAAATCAAAATCGAGACCCTTGAAGAGATGTCCATTTCTAGATTGCCTAACTCAAACACAACGGATGGACGTTCATCTGACAGGGGCCAAGCACGCCGTGGAGCCCAAATCCGAAAGATTTTATCAACTGATGGATTTGGCTCCGGTAGTGCAGCAACAGGAGGAGTCTCCTGTTCAATACGAAGTTCTGGAGATGTACCGGATATACTTAATGGGCCGAGACAGTGGCCTCCAGAGGAAGTCGACTGGCGTAAAGGCCACTATGAGCGGAATAAAGGTCTTCCTCAGACCGATATTCGATGAACAAGAGGAGGAATACAACTGGGCCAAATTTGATTGCCTCAGCGACATCGGCAAGGAGCATGGGATGCTTGACCAGCTCGTTGAGAGTGGAAGGTCCGTATTTTCCTGTGTTGCTTTTTTGGAATTTGAGAAAACTTATAACAGCTTCAACCCTGAAATTCTATTTTTATTTTCAGATACAAGATCAGGACGCTCTCCGTGTATCTGTCCTCTTTCCAGGGGTTCATGACTTGGTTAGAAAGTGCGGACGGCACAGCTCACCTGGTCACCCCAGCAGCGGCAGGAAGGCTGAATAAGAAAGTAGCGATGTGAGCAAAATCCCTCAAAGGCCCCAGTCTGAGAGAAAAGGTGGCAGCGGAAGGAAGTGAGGTAGATATGGTGGAGCCTTGGATGGTCGTCCGGTATCAAAATTCAGAGATGGTCCGAAAAGTTGTCAAATTTCTGGGTCTCACGAAAGAGCAGATTATGAAACGACGCAATCGTTTGAAGAAGATGATCGGAGCCAGGAACGTGCTCATGTGCCTGATTCTCCTGGACCAAGCCAAGAGGTCCGGGATATAAGAAACATGAGGGTCTCTAGCATAATGGAGGAAGACGCTAAGTGCCAGACTGCGGCTTCCAGTGGGAAAGAGTTCCCACAGAACCATGTCATCCGCGTAAGTACTCGATATTCCTTATTAAAGCGCACAAGCGTACTGCAACATACATCTTTTTATTGACTGATAATAAAATATATATTGTTTTAACTGCAGATAGACGATCACGAGACAGCTTCCTCCGGAAAGCCATCAAACGTCAACCTGAACGGCCACTTGTGGGGTTTGATGAAGTCGTATGTGGATGTTATACGGCCACTCCTACAGAAGCCAAATACCAAGCTCTCCACGGGCGTCTTCAGGACTAAAAATGGTCGTCATATGACACCGGAAACCTTGACCAAGGCGGTTAAGAAGGGTTGGGAAAAATATTGGAGTTCCCAACCCGAAAATGTTCCAGACTTAACCGCCGGCTTGTTCAGGAAGTCTGCTGTGACAATTGTGAGTATATATAAATAGTTAATAGTTATGAAGTCTGTCGATACATTTATGTTTGCATAGAGATCTCGATGACTGTGCATTAACAATATTTTTTTTATGACAGTTATTGGATGAAAATGTCTCTCCTGGAAAGAAAGAGGCACTGTCTGTACAAATGGCCCATAATTTAAAGACACAGGCCGCCTATTACGACAAGAGAAAGGGGACAAAGCAGACTATCGCTAGTACAGATATGCTCCGGACTGTTGTACAGGTGTGTTGTGCTTTTTGTGTAGTTCTCAGGATTCCATTTGTTTTGTAACATTTAATAAGGCATGCTATTTTTCAAATATTAGAACGCCTCTGAAAGCACAATCTTTATTTATCTCTTGCATATTACTGCAGAGACGAGGAAAACAGGACACACCAGCGTCCACATCGGCTAAGGGATCCAGTAGCTCGGACAGCTATGACGAGGCTGAGGATGTAATTGTGAGTTTAATACTTTGATATTTTTTTCCTTTCACTCTTGCATGTATTGAAACTGTTTTCATATAATGGATACCTATTTCGATCTTATGCAGCCTCCAAGTGTGCTATCAGGGGATCCGATATCCTCAAAACAGAAACGAACGGCAACAGTCGAACAGTCCAGGCCTGCACCCACAGCCGAAGCGTCAAGGCCGGCGCCCACAACCTTGGCGCCACAACCCTCACGGCCACCACGCAGACGTGGCCACAATGCCTTCGCCCCGCAGGACCAGGACGCCATGGAGTTACACCTTGCTCAGCTTACAAAGGAGCTGGCAGAGGTCAATGGTGCGGTGACCACGTGGCGCGTGAAGCGCGAGATGGAGCGCACAGGCCTTGCACACTTGTTCGGAAAATACACATGTTTGCAGATCGTGGGAAAAGTACGGGCAATGGTCGTAAAACAGAGGAAACTAAGAAGTAAAATGCGATGAACAATGCCACGATGACGAAGACACGATGGCCCGGTCCCATGGTGGACGTGTAGATATATCATGTGTGTTCATATATGTGGTGCACAAGCACCCAGGTAGGGCGTTATTAATATTTTAATATGCATGTTGTAAACATTGAAATTCATATTTAATGATTACAATTTTGTAAATATGGTGATTGGCTTTCCACCAAAAAAAACAAAAGGAAAGTCTGTCGATTTATTGATTAATATTTAATATGAACGTTGTAAACATTGAAATTCATATTTAATTTATATTTAATGATTACAATTTTGTAAATATGGTGATTGGCTTTCCACCAAAAAAATATAAAAAACAAAACAAAAGGAAAGTCTGTCGATTTATTGATTATTGACAAAGTTACCGCTATGTATAAACACTTAGGCACTTTTATCCACATGCCAACCCCTATAAACCATAGGCTATGCGACTTAGTTGATCGTTTCCCTGTCAAAGCTTTATCCCACGTCACTTTCTACTAATTCACCGAGATATAAACACTTACCCTTACAAAAAAATCTTATAGGATCCTATAAGATAAAATCGTATAGGATCCTATAAGATTTTGGCCCAAAATCCTATAAGATTTTTTAATAGGATCCTATAAGATTAAAATCCTATAAGATTGAAATCCTATAGGATTTTTTAATAGGATCCTAGAAATCAGGATCCTATAAGATTAAAATCCTATAAGATTGAAATCCTATAGGATTTTTTAATAGGATAAAAATCTTGTAGGATTTTTTAATAGGATCCTATAAAATTTAGTTATGGAATGGATTCTTAGAAATCTACAGGATATAAAGTTTCTATAGGAATATTTGGATGAGTGATATAGGTCATCTTTTATAGTAACTCCATGAAATACAAAATGCCCCTGTGCTGTAAAATAGTAAATACATCAGAAAATGTATTAGCATAAACATTACTTGTTTTGGATGTAGCACAGCTATGTTAAAGATAATCTGGTAAATAACTAACGCATAGAAAGAAGAACAAGCAAATACATATAATAAATATTTCTTTATTATGTACATGTGCACTTTTGAGATATAAATGGAGGAACATATGAGGGTATCATAATCTCTCCATCAGTTTTCCGTACAATTTCTGCTCGCCATTGAGTTTCGACTTCATTGCTTCCCGAATGACTTTCACGGAACTTGGGAATTTCTTCAGGCAGTAGTCTGTAAGAGAATGAAATAATTTGCAGTTAGCCACTGAATATCAATATATTCAATCACAACATTTCAAACTATAAGCTATCAAAAACATGGTCATTGAACTTGGGATTAATTATCAGATGTTTGGAATATTTATGAAGAAAAGTTTTTACCTTGGATGGCTTGATCTTTTCTTGGTCAATTGCAGGCTTAGTCTCTACCTCTCTTGTCGCATTGGGTTTCATCCCTGTCAAAGTATGGGAGGCCATTTCATTCCTCATGAATAATGCACTCATTAGGTCCATGGTCATCTTTCTCGGATGAAATAAAAGATACAAAATGTGTACTGACAATTGGATTGATAATATTCAGTCAGAATGTTAATAGTCATAAATTGCAGAATCATGTTGACAAATGATCAAATCTCATTGAATTATTATTTACTAAGATTAATTACATTAAATGATTATTTACAAGTGATCGCTTGTTAACCATTAAAAGTCAGTGTCATTTAATATGCATTTTAATGGTTAGCAAACTTGCGAAAAAACAAATTTAAAATCTTACCAGTAAATATAGATGAGACAATTAATGAGAAATCTTCTCAATGGTCAAAATAATTAATTATTTGATAATAGCCTAGGGATTTAGCTGAATAGTCATGATAGTTGAATTTATACTTACATCATCTGACTCGTCATAAATAGGTGCCACTGGAAGGTTTCCTTGTCGCTGCTTTTTTAACTTCTCAAGGATGTTGTTTGGCTCATTCTTCCGGGCATCACAAACTGTCTTGCTCATCTTCTTTGTAGGCTCTCTGATCTCCTGTGGGGAAAACAATTATTACCATATCATATCGCGATTTATTTCGGAAATAAACTCAACAATTTTCAAATCAATTGTGTACTAACTTTAAATATTGAAATAAGCAATGTGAAAATGCAATGCAATGCGTAACCAAACAACCTGGAAATTCTGAGAAATGACATTTGACTTCGTTCAGATAATGTGTATGAAAGAATGTACAGTACACGATAACCCCCCTCCCCCCCCCATCACAATTGAAAAGTACATAAATGGGGTACAACACATATTAAAGTTTAGGCAACAATATCAATTTATGTTTATATTGATATGTAAGAGGAATACGATGGAGTGTAGAATGGAGTGAACAATGGATGATACTAACCACAATTTGTAGCATCATATAGATCAGCCCTTAGCTCGACAAATTAAAGCATCCCAAGTTCGGGTTGTCAGGAATAGTACACACCACTGGTACATTAGGCCTACCCGGAACTGGGCAAAGCTGTGTTGTAAGTGTATTTGTATTCCTTCGCCAGTCCACAGTGAAGCTGTGAACGTCATAATAAAAACATCATTGCATGATAAACTGTTCATTATGGTGGGGTGAGGAGAGATGCAATTTGACAGGACAGGAAGCTCAGACTGTGAAACCGACAGTATGAAATAAAAGCCAAATCAAAAAATAAAATCACAAATCAACTGTTATCAATTCATTCATATGTTATGCCAATTTTTTCATGTAAACATCTGAAATGGCTTGACTATTGAAGGTAGAAGGTATACCAGTACAGGAAATGACACAATGAGATTGTAAAAACACCCCCTTCTGGGATTCTCACATTGAACTGTGCAAAGATGGTTAATCCCTTACACAATGGAGCACTAAGACAAACTGGTCTATTCTTGTGAGGTTGACTGGTTATTTTAATTAACAAAATATACATGTCTGTTCAGCTATTGAAATATATGTTAGACAGCATTTTATATCTAAGGTTAATTACACTGGGCTTAATAAAAGTACATGCCTAACTATCCTACCCATGAGATTAGAGAAAACGAGAAAATCAACCAACAAGCCCTTTCTTTCATAAATCAGTGAGATAAATAGATCTTTCCAAGGCAGTATAATGTTTTGGTTGTTGTATTTACAGTGTAATATACAAACCTGACAAAGTTACTTATATAACTAAAATTTATTTTAAACTAGTCCAAAATATTCCAGACTTAACAAATGGAGACTTTAGAATGCTATTTTAGCCTACAAGTTGCAAAAGGTACTTACCATCAATCTGAGTCCGTTCCATCAGCCATATATAATCGGAAATATGACCTTTACTGTCCTCAAATCAGTCAGCTATTAATAAAATAACTGCAGAACAATCTTTCTTGTCTCTGTGCAGCGCCACCTAGTGTGAACAAGCAGAGTTATCTCCCCTCCATTTGAAGTAGAGAGATTTTGTAAATACCATTTAGATTGGGAAACCATTTGAACTGATCAGAAGTGTATTCATTCATGAGAATCTTCAAGTAGTTGAATGATAACAAAACATATTTCATAATGAAATGATGACAATCAAGGTTTAAGGGATGTCTGCTGGTGATTTTTTCTTGGCAGCAGTTTTTGCCAGTTTGAGTTAGATTAAGCGACATGGATTTCCTTTAAAAGTCTTCTAGCTGAGAATTTTGTGCAGCAACATTCATCCCATTTGATAAATTTTGAAAGACATTGTGATTGTCTCCAAACAGTTAGAATATAGGAAAAAGTTAAATACTATTTATGTAATTTTTTTGTGAATAGGATTCAAAACCTGGGCTATTCCCTTTGTTTTCTAGGTTATCAAATGGAGCATGGGTCCGTATTTTTTAAGTGTCAACAGGTAAACAATGCACATCGACCTATATTCCTCATATTACGCAATTATGAATGCAGCAACACACATTATTCGAAAAGTTAATTACGGACATCCTTAATTCAATTTTAAATAAAAGTTTAATTCAAAACAATCAAATATTCAAAACTTCATACATTTATTCCAATTTTCATAAATTTCAGATAAGATTATTAGTGAATTCGATTTGAGTTTTCAGTGACCTTGCATTTGTTTGGATATCGAACTATGATGGATGGCAATTAGGTTTTTTGTCAATTTTTATTAGCATTTCCTAAGTGACATTTCAAAATACTTCACAGTCAAATGTCAGCATAACGATAGAACATTACTTGGGTGTTGTGAACTGATATTGAATCGTATATGATCATATAAAATTGCAAATCCTATAAGATCTGGATCATATCGGGTCCAAAATACTACTTGTGTTGTGGTTATTCACAGATCTGTCCTGATTAAGCAAAAACGCATTTTAGATATATTTGTCTTGACTGAAGACGGCATAAACATCACTCTCTAAAAATGTTAAATTAGTTTTTCCCAAGAAGAGTGGAAATTGATCCCACTCAAGTTGAATGAAGTCCAGTATCAAGTTGGGTGGATTTTGCTTACATGTATTATGTCAATAAATCGCTGAAGTGGTGGGCAAAATAATGTTTGGGTGAAATTACATTCAATTACTTCAGTGAAACGCACTTAATTTGTGTGAAATAATTAAATGAAATACTTGAGCGGGATCAATTTCCACTCTTCTTAATATCATTAATACAATTGATCCTATGGAGTGTCATATTAAATCCAATAGGATTATTATATTTCTATCCTATTAAATCCAGTAGGATTTTTTAGAATCTTATAGGATTTTTTTAGAATCTTATAAGACTTTTCAGAATCTTATAGGATTTTCTTCAATCTTATAGGATTTCTTAGAATCTTATAAGATTTTCTCAGAATCTTATAGGATTTTTCAGAATCTTATAGGATTTTTTAGAATCTTATAAGATTTCGAATAATCTTATAGGATTTTTCAGAATCTTATAGGATCCTATAAGATTTTTTTGTAAGGGTAGGCACTTTTATCCACATGACAAGCCCTTATACACATAGGCTGGAGGACTTAGTTGCCCGTTTCTCCGTCAAAGCTATTCACCTTTCACCATTTTGTAATTTACCGAAATATAAACACTTAGGCACTATTATCCACATGTCAAGCCCAATAAACATAGGGTTGGGGGAATGTACACACGTTGCCCAACTTAGTTAATGAGTTCCCGTCAAAAGTTTGCTTCAAATATCCCTTCTCTCAAAAAATAAAAATTCCCATAAGGATAACCTAGTATCACCACTTAGGCACTTTTCGCAGCGACTTACGCACTTTACATCCACTAAGGCACTTTCCGTTTATCAGGAAAATCGTCT
>JAVTVY010016786.1:0-61596 GCA_036873755.1 Hanleya hanleyi | reverse complement strand
TGAACATTTTGGGGCAGGGAAGGAAGGTATTTGGGGTAGAGATGGACCATCCTTGGTCCGAATGCGTCCTGGGAGTGTCATGTTGGAGCTCTCGGGGTGTACAGCCCCATTTGAAGGATGTTCCCGTTATCTGTGACGTCATCGGTGACGTCATCAGTACGAGTAGTAGAGAAAGTGGGCATATTATGAAAGTGCAGGAAGGTATTTGGTGTAGAGATGGACCCTCCTTGGTCCGAATGTGTCGTGTTGGGTGTCATTTTGTAGCTCTCGGGGTGTAGACCCCGATTTGAGGAATGATCACAGCATCTTTGGCGTCATCGGTGACGTCATCAGTACGAGTAGTAGCGAAAGTGGGAATTTGGGGCAGTGAAGGAAGGTGTGTGGTGTAGAGATGGACCATCCTTGGTCCGAATGCGTCCTGTGGGGTGTCTACTTGTAACCTTCGGGGTGGAGACCACGATTTTAAGGGATGTCCACAGCATCTGTGACGTCATTGGTGACGTCATCAGTACGAGTAGTAGCGAAAGTGGCCATTTTGGGGCAGTGCAGGAGGGTATTTGGTGTAGAGATGGACCATCCATATCTGTCATGCGTATTATACAGTATCTGTCCTGTATTATACCAATCTGTGCTGTATTATACTATATCTGTCCTGTATTGTACCATATATGTCCTGTATTATACCAAATCTGTGCTGTATTATACAATATTTGCCCTCTATTATACCATATCTGTGCTGTATTATACCATATCTGTCCTGAATTACACCATATCTGTGCTGTATTATGCAATATCTGTGCTGTATTATGCAATATCTGTCTTGTATTATAGCAAATATGTCCTGTATTGTACCATATTTGTCCTGTATTATACAATATATGTTCTGTATTATACCAAATCTGTGCTGTGTTATACAGTATCTGTCCTGTATTATACCAAATCTGTGCTGTATTATACCATATGTTTCCTGTATTGTGCCATATATGTCCTGTATTATACATTATATGTTCTGTATTATACAATCGGATAGCGGTTGTCGTGAATAACAACAAGTTCAGCAATGTTTACATAGTTTATTATCCCCAATGTTACATCATACCCAGGCTGGGGGAGCCTCCCTGGGTATGTTTAGTATGTTCACAGCAAAACAAATTGAAATATCAAACACCATGTTTTATTGTTTAACGCACCGTCACATTAGGTACAAGTGTTTACTGAGCTCAAGTCAACGATCAGCATGTAGACATAGAGAGTATGTGCGGCATGTTATGGTATTCATCAGTGCACAGGTGACGCATTCAACCGATGGCGGTGGTCGGTCAGCTTGGTAAGGAAAAACGTGACATTGGTTACCCTCTCTATCACCCATTGTGTGTTGGGGCGTTGACGATGTGCCCATCTCAAGGCATCCACGGTGTCCAGTATCTCCAGCATCGCCTCTAGTGACCTTCGGTTAATGATGGTGAACGGCTGGTCAGACACATAGATATTATTGCCGGGATAATAATACCGTAACTGGTCCGTCTTTTTGTGACGTAAGATGTACCCGAAAGCGACATTCAATTTGAAGGCCGTAGTTTGATCTTTGAAGATGGCTTCCACGTAGCTGCGTAGACGGGTGAGGTTGGTCAGTGGGAAATTGTAAATATCTTGAATAGGGCCATGAGGGTGGAAACAGTGCCGTGTCATGGACCAATGGCGTCGATCGATGTCACTCACTGGATGGTTGTCCTATAAGAGATCGCCCAGAAAATGTTCGATGTTGTCAGGCGTATGACTCGAAACCGTAACACTGGGGTCCGGCTGGATATCCAGGCTCTTCTGAACTGTGGGTATAGGTGGGCTCTCCTTCATCGCATCACCAGTGGCGTTCGTCTCCCCGGGCTTATCTTCACTGGGTCTGACCTTCCGCGGCTCCTCTTCAGTAGGAAGTTGTCGCTCATGCCATGGTACCGGGGCATGAATCAAACGTTGGTGTCGCAGCAACTGACTGGTCAGTTTGAAAAGCCGACCACAATCCTCGCATGGACGCTTGGGTGGCCCATGAATTGAAAGTTCATGGCGCAGTAAAGCATCTTCCCGATTAAATGACCGTGCGCAGGTTATACAAGTATACAGTCCGTCGTTGTGGGTGGCCGTGTCGTGGCGACGTAAATTGTCTAGACGAGTAAACTGCTTCTGGCAAGTTGTGCAAGTGAACATCTTGGTGGTTGACAGAGTGTCTGATGAAACGGCCAGGCCGCTTTCCTTTTATAGCACGCTAGCTGGTGATCTTTTTTTAGCACACTTAGCTCAACTACCCCAAGTCGAGGACCGAGATGTACTGGTGTACGACTGAGCCGCATTGCGTGTGTATGTGTGTGTGTGGGTTTGAGTCCAATCGTGCACCATGTCGAATTACGTTCTCTCCGAAAACTTCCTCTCATTGCATCGATATGCTCAGATCCATTCAATATAAACACAACCAAGAGACATCAACACCAACAGCCACATTGCGTAATACACGTTTTATTATCCTCACAGCACCACCACCACCACTACTACCACCACCACCACCACCTAGCGTTGCCGCCGTCAACGATCAGCGTATAGACATATAGAGTATGTATGGCATGTTATGGTATTCATCAGTGCATGGGTGAAGCATTCAGCCTATGGTGTAGTCGGTCAGCTTGGTGACGAAAAACGTGACATTGGTCATCCTCTCTACGACCCACTGGGTGTTGGGGCGTTGTTGTTGGGCCCATTCCAAGGGATCCACGGTGTCCAGTTTCTCCAGCATCTAGCGATGTCTTATCCGTGATGGTAAAGGGTTGGTCAAATATCCGGATGCTACTGCTCGGGTAAAAATATCGGACTTGGTCTGCCTCCTTATGCTGTAGAACATAACCAAACGCCAGATTCAACTTGAAGGCCGTAGTTTGATCGTTGAAGATGGCTTCCACGTAGCTGCGTAGATGGGCGAGGTCGCGGTCAGTCGGAAATTGTAGATATCTTGAATAGGGGGATGACGGTGGATGCAGTGCCGGATCATGGGCCAATGGCGCCGATAGATGTCACTCACTGGATGATCGTCGTGTAACAGATCGCTAGGAACATTTATGGGTTCGTCCGCGAAGTGTACTTTGCCCTCTACGTCGTACAAAATCTGGCTCAAGGTCTTGTCGTCGGAATTTGACTGTTGAATTAGGGCGACATCATCATCATCGGCCCTCATGCGATGGGTGGGAGTTCCCTCTGTCTCGATACTGGTGCCTACGGGCTTCTCTACCACCAAACGTGGCTGCGGAGCAGGGTGTCGTGTGCGTTGGTGTCGCAACAACTGACTGGTCAGTTTGAAAAGCCAACCGCATTCTTCGCATGGACGCTTGGGTGCTTCATGGCGTGCACGTGTGTGGCGCTGTAAATGATCCGGGCGCTGAAACGACAGTGTACATATCGTACAGCTATACCGGGCGGCTCCTTCGTGCTTGGTAGCCTCATGGCGGCGCAAGTCGTGCAGACGAGTGAATGATTTCGAGCACGTAGTACAGTGAACATCTTGGTGGTTGACAGAGCGTCTGATGAAACGGCCAGGCCGCTTCCGTTTTATAACACGCTAGCTGGTGATCTATTTTTAGCACACTCTACACCAAGTCGAGGATCGAGACTGGTGTACTGGTCAGGTGTACGACTGAGCCGCATTGCGCGCGCGCGCGCGTGTGTGTGTGCGTGTGTGTATGTGGGCTGTGGATTTTACATCCGGGATCTTGTCAACATCCGGGTTTCCAAGTGGGTTTCTCCCGTCGTTCCTCCGTCTTCCATCCGGGTACTGTGGTTTTACATCCGGGTCCCATCTTACAGCCGGGTTTTGGACACCTGCTGACCTCAATAATTTGCATATGAACTCTGTGAGGTCACTTCCGCTTCCGCTCACGTGACCGGAACTGACCTTTGGCCCCTGGTCCCAATTTTTATCCGGTATTGTTAGCGCGCGCAGGGGCCAAAGGTCAGTTCCGGTCACGTGAACGGAAGCGGAAGTGACCTCACAGAGGTCATATGCAAATTATTGAGGTCAGCAGGTGTCCAAAACCCGGCTGTAAGATGGGACCCGGATGTAAAACCACAGTACCCGGATGGAAGACGGAGGAACGACGGAAAAAACCCACTTGGAAACCCGGATGTTGACAAGATCCCGGATGTAAAATCCACAGCCCACATACACACACACACACACACACACACACACGCGCGCGCGCGCAATGCGGCTCAGTCGTACACCAGTACACCAGTCTCGATCCTCGACTTGGGGTAGAGTGTGATAAAATAGATCACCAGCTAGCGTGCTGTAAAAGGGAAGCGGCCTGGCCGTTTCATCAGACACTCTGTCAACCACCAAGATGTTCACTTGTACTACGTGCTCGAAATCATTCACTCGTCTGCACGACTTGCGCCGCCATGAGGCTACCAAGCACGAAGGAACCGCCCGGTATAGCTGTACGATATGTACACTGTCGTTTCAGCGCCCGGATCATTTACAGCGCTACACACGTGCACGCCATGAAGTACCCAAGCGTCCATGCGAAGAATGTGGTCGGCTTTTCAAACTGACCAGTCAGTTGCTGCGACACCAACGCACACGACACCCTGTTCCGCAGCCACGTTTGCTGGTAGAGAAGCCCGTAGGCACCAGCATCGAGACAGAGGGAACTCCCACCCATCGCATGAGGGCCGATGATGATGATGTCGCCCTAATTCAACAGTGAAATTCCGACGACAAGACCTTGAGCCAGATTTTGTACGACGTAGAGGGCAAAGTACACTTCGCGGACGAACCCATAAATGTTCCTAGCGATCTGTTACACGACGATCATCCAATGAGTGACATCTATCGGCGCCATTGGCCCATGATCCGGCACTGCTTCCACCGTCATCGCCCTATTCAAGATATCTACAATTTCCGACTGACCGACCTCGCCCATCTACGCAGCTACGTGGAAGCCATCTTCAACGATCAAACTACGACCTTCAAGTTGAATCTGGCGTTTAGTTATGTGCTACAGCATAAGGAGGCAGACCAAGTCCGATACTTTTACCCGAGCAGTAGCATACGGATATTTGACCAACCCTTTACCATCACGGATAAGACGTCGCTAGAGACGATGCTGGAGAAACTGGATACTGTGGATCCCTTGGAATGGGCCCAACAACAACGCCCCAACACCCAGTGGGTCGTAGAGAGGATGACAAATGTCACGTTTTTCGTCACCAAGCTGACCGACTACACCATAGGCTGAATGCTTCACCCATGCACTGATGAATACCATAACATGCCATACACACTCTATATGTCTATACGCTGATCGTTGACGGCGGCAACGCTAGGTAGTGGTGGTGGTGATAGTGGTGGTGGTGGTGGTGCTGTGAGGATAATAAAACGTGTATTACGCAATGTGCCTGTTGGTGTTGATGTATCTTGGTTGTGTTTATATTGAATGGATCTGAGCATATTGATGCAATGAGAGGAAGTTTTCGGAGAGAAGGTAACTCGACATGGTGCACGATTGGACTCAAACACAAACACACACACGTACGCAATGTGGCTCATGAAAAACGTGGATGCAAGCTGAGGACCCGGATGTAAACCACAGTACCCGAATGGAAGACGGAGGAACGACGGGAAAACCCCACTTGGAAACCCGGATGTTGACAAGATCCCGGATGTAAAATCCACTGCCCACACATACACACACACACACACACACACACGCGCGCGCAATGCGGCTCTGTCGTACACCAGTACATCTCGGTCCTAGACTTGGGGTAGTTGAACTGAGTGTGCTAAAAATAGATCACCAGCTAGCGTGCTACAAAAAGGAAAGCGGCCTGGCCGTTTCATCAGACACTCTGTCAACCACCAAGATGTTCACTTGCACAACTTGCCAGAAGCAGTTTACTCGTCTAGACAATTTACGTCGCCACGACACGGCCACCCACAACGACGGACTGTATACTTGTATAACCTGCGCACGGTCATTTAATCGGGAACATGCTTTACTGCGCCATGAACGTTCAATTCATGGGCCACCCAAGCGTCCATGCGAGGATTGTGGTCGGCTTTTCAAACTGACCAGTCAGTTGCTGCGACACCAACGTTTGATTCATGCCGCGGTACCATGGCATGAGCGACAACTTCCTACTGAAGAGGAGCCGCGGAAGGTCAGACCCAGTGAAGATAAGCCCGGGGAGACGAACGCCACTGGTGATGCGAGGAAGGAGAGCCCACCTATACCCACAGTTCAGAAGAGCCTGGATATCCAGCCGGAACCCAGCGTTACGGTTTCGAGTCATACGCCTGACAACATCGAACATTTTCTGGGCGATCTCTTACAGGACAACCATCCAGTGAGTGACATCGATCGGCGCCATTGGTCCATGACACGGCACTGTTTCCACCCTCATGGCCCTATTCAAGATATTTACAATTTCCCACTGACCAACCTCACCCGTCTACGCAGCTACGTGGAAGCCATCTTCAAAGATCAAACTACGGCCTTCAAATTGAATGTCGCCTTCGGTTACATCTTACGTCACAAAAAGACGGACCAGTTACGGTATTATTATCCCGGCAATAATATATATGTGTCTGATCAGCCGTTCACCATCATTAACCGAAGGTCACTAGAGACGATGCTGGAGATACTGGACACCGTGGATGCCTTGAGATGGGCACATCGTCAACGCCCCAACACACAATGGGTGGTAGAGAGGGTAACCAATGTCACGTTTTTCCTTACCAACTGACCGACCACCGCCATCGATTGAATGCGTCACCCGTGCACTGATGAATACCATAACATGCCGCACACACTCTCTATGTCTACATGCTGATCGTTGACTTGAGCTCAGTAAACACTTGTACCTAATGTGACGGTGCGTTAAATAATGAAACATGGTGTTTGATATTTCAATTTGTTTTGCTGTGAACATACTAAACATACCCAGGGCGGCGCCCCCAGCCTGGGTATGATGTAACATTGGGAATAATAAACTATATAAACATTGCTGAACTTGTTGTTATTCACGACAACCGCCATCCGATTGTATAATACAGAACATATAATGTATAATATAGGACATATCCTATGGTACAATACAGGAAACATATGGTATAATACAGCACAGATTTGGTATAATACAGGACAGATACTGTATAATACGCATGACAGATATGGATGGTCCATCTCTACACCAAATACCCTCCTTCACTGCCCCGAAATTCCCACTTTCGCTACTACTCGTACTGATGACGTCACCGATGACATCAAAGATGCTGTGCCCATTCCTCAAATCGGGGTCTACACCCCGAGAGCTACAAAATGACACCCCACACGACACATTCGGACCAAGGAGGGTCCATCTCTACACCAAATACCTTCCTGCACTTTCCTAAAATGCCCACTTTCGCTACTACTCGTACTGATGACATCACCGATGACGTCACAGATAACGGGAACATCCCTCAAATGGGGCTGTACACCCCGAGAGCTACAACATGACACCTCCCAGGACGCATTCGGACCAAGGATGGTCCATCTCTACCCCAAAATACCTTCCTTCCCTGCCCCAAAATGTTCACTTTGGCTATTACTCGTACTGATGATGTCACCAATGAGGTCACAGATGACGTGATCATCCCTCAAATCGGGGTCTACACCCCGAGAGCTACAACATGACACCTCCCAAGACGCATTCGGACCAAGGATGGTCCATCTCGACCCCAAATACCTTCCTGTACTGCCCCAAAATGGCCACTTTACTTACTACAACCAACTGCGCATGCGCAGATTGACGCGACTTGCACTTAAGAACACGCCATTCTGACTCTAACCCACACAAGCTTCACTTTGACACCTTCCACGACCCATTCGGACCCATAGCGGTCCATCTCTACCCCAAACACACACCCACATACCCCCCAACATGCCTGCTTTCTATACTACGGCCAGACTGCGCATGAGCAGACTATTGAAAACGGACCATTAGTCCAGTCGGATGCTCCTCCACGAGAGCTTCAAAATAAGACCTCATACGACATCATAGGATCATTAGGGGCTCACCTAGACCCCAAAACGTCCACCCCGTATGGGCCTATACCCCATAGCCATGCAGTATAGGCCTATGGGCTTACCCAGGCCTCGGTGAACTTTTTCCAAAAATTTCACCGTTTCGCTTCGAAACCCTTCCCATCGCGTTCTAAATGACGAGACGTGAAAAACAAATCCAAACAACCCATATCACAATGAACGTGTGTGAATTTCCCAGGTTGAACCTGTACCCCCATATAGCCAGTATGGGACTATATGCAGACCTCGGTGACTTTTTCCAAAAATTTCACCGATTCGCTCCGGGACCCCTCCGATCGTGTTTTTCTTGGTGAGACGAGACAAACGAGACCCCACAAGCCATAGTAACACCCACAAAAAAATTGACCACCCATCCACACCCCCATATAGCCAGTATGAGCCTATATGCAGACCTCGGTGACTTTCCCCAAAAATTTCACCGATTCGCTCCGTGACTCTTGGCGAAACGAGACCCCACCAGCCATAGTAAAGCCCACGAAAAAAATTGACCATCCCCATACCCTATACAGGCATTTTCCCTTATATTGTATAATACAGACCCCTATTGTAGGGGTAAAGTCCGTGTTCCGCTTTTTATAGTTTAGGGAAAAAATCCTAATTTTACCTGCACCCACCCCATTGACTTGATAGGTAGGCCCCGATAAGCCCGGGGACCGATATTAGCCCTTTTGGCTAGGGTTGATAGGGGTTTTCCCCTATTTTAGGGGTAAAGTCCGTGTTCCGCTTTTTATAGTTTCGGGAAAAAATCCTAATCTTACATGCACCCACCCCATTGACTTAATAGGCAGGCCCCGACAAGCCCGGGGACCGATATTAGCCCTTTTGGCTAGGGTTGATAGGGGTTTTCCCCTATTTTAGGGGTAAAGTCCGTGTCCCGCTTTTTATAGTTTCGGGAAAAAATCCTAATTTTACATGCACCCACCCCATTGACCTGATAGGCAGGGCCCGATAAGCTCGGGACCGATATTAGCCCTTTTGGCTAGAGTTGATAGGTGTTTTCCCCTATTTTAGGGATAAAGTCCGTGTTCCGCTTTTGATAGTTTCGGGAAAAAATCCTAATTTTACATGCACCCACCCCATTGACTTGATAGGCAGGTCCCGATAAGCCCGGGGACCGATATTAGCCCTTTTGGCTAGGGTTGATAGGGGTTTTCCCCTATTTTAGGGGTAAAATAAGCCCGGGACCGATATTAGCCCTTTTGTCTAGGGTTGATAGGTGTTTTCCCCTATTTTAGGGGTAAAGTCCGTGTTCCGCTTTTTATGGTTTCGGGAAAAAATCCTAATTTTACATGCACCCACCCATGACTGGATGCCCCTTCGCGAATGCCATTCTCGTCTCGCGAGACTCCCTACTGCGAGAAAGAGTCTCACGCGTAAATGGGAGCCATCCCCCCAAAATTTGGGGGGTGAGTAGGCGGCGTATGATTATCTGGCTTGTCACTGACCTGCTGACTCCGCCGAGTTAGAAGCGAATTGCTAAACATAACGTGGGCTATATAATTGGGAAATGACTCTTTCCGTTTCGGAGCATATCAATCGCGAACAAATTATTGTCGGTATGTATACTTGGCCGTGAAAGCGAGTTATCTAATACAGGAAGTAGTTCGCGGGTAGACACGGCTCGCTTTGAGAATGATGTCATGCTGCCTCGCTTTGAGATTGGAGATTCAAAAATGTCACCAGTTTACATGAGAGTCGCTTTGGTCTCCCGCGGGTAGACACGGCTCTCTTTGAGAATGCGCGAATGCTTCACTTTGATACCTCACTCGACCCAATCGGACCATGCAGCGTATTTGAAGTCTGGGACTACTTTTTCTCCGCGGAAGCTTTTTCCCGCGACCGCATCACCGCCAGACCGAATCGCCGCGGAAGAATACATGCCCAGGGGCCGTTTGCCGAAACTATGGTGACCCAGAGTTACCTCCCCCTAGATTGGAACTCTTCTGTGCTGGAGGTAGTTTTTGGTCTCTTGAGCTGGTGGCGCCCCCTCCACGTGACCTCCACGTGACCTCCACAAAACAGAGTTATTTCCCTGGAAAACCTTACTCGAAAACCTCGCTACATACTACTTGCACACGGCTACCCCCGATTTCTATCCATGAGAGAATGTAAGATGGTCACATCCGGTGTTACCACAACCATATTGATATATCGTACTTTGTTAAACTATTGTTCTGCACGTGAGCCGACTGTGTTGAACCATATTTTATAGGAGTGTCGCTAATAAATTAAAAATGTTAGTGGTGTGCATAGTATCTCAGGCGAGCTCAATGGTAGCTTTATCACTTGAAGACCATTCACTGGTTTTGTTCGTTTTGCCAATCCCAGTGGAATATCTCATGACAACAATAAACCACGACACGGTGGTGATGAAATTTAAAACATTGTACGATATCTTTTCCAGATGGTTTATTGTACGACGTATATCTTTCCTTTAACCCAGACGATGTGGATCTCCTGCGATTTGTGCTGAACCAGTTTCGACAATTCTTGGAAAACAAAGGATATAACGTATTTATTTTTCCATTGGACTCAATTCCTGGTGCCAGTAAGTATATGTACTGTACACTGATAGTGATTAGTTGTATGTAGTGTAGGGTTGAACCCTATATGGCCTGGTCTTTTTGGGGCGTATCCTGGCCTGGGGGGCGCCCTAATTATTTTTCATCCAAGATGGCCGCTTTGATGACTTTTCGAAAAAAGACATTTTTTGGTCGATTTTTCGGGGGTCCGATTTTCGAATTTTTTTATTTATGCAATTTCTCCGCTAAAACTGCAGGATAAATTAGTAAATATTAATGTGATGTGAAATAAAATAGTTTTTGCCCACTTTCCGTCGCGGAAAAGCAGAAATTTTGAAGAAATATGACAAAAACATCACTTTTCTGGTACCCACGTGGTCGCCATCTTGAATTTCCCCGTGATCCTCTGCTCAAATTGACCCCAATATGATAAACTTTAAAGCCACGGAGTTTCAGCTCTTCATTCTTTGTCGTTCCGAAGATAGCGCAGAAAGTTTGGTAGGGGGTTTCGCTCCCAAGGTAGGGTTAAGGTCTGTCACACAGAACTATTTTTTGGCCCATCGTTTGGCTATCTTTGGGTGTTATTTGACCTCAAAATGATTTGATAATGACCTCAAATTGCCAAAGTTGTCTTAGTATCCACTCTACCTTGAACCATACTGCATACAAAAGTAAATAACAGCACAAAATGAAATGAAACAGAATTTTCCCTCATTTCTGACCTCATTTGACCAGTAAAGTGACCCTAAAATGACACCAATTCCAATAATTAACGAGCTAGTCATACCTGTGTTAAAGCCATACAGTACATAAAACCAATTTAGCGTAGATAGCCATTGGTAATAAACATCACAATGGAAGTTAAATTAGGAACGGTTTTTACCAAATTTGACCTCATTTAACCCCAAAAGTGACCCCGAAATGACATTTAATGTCCAAAGTCCGGGTGGTATTCCCTCTCACCTTGAATCCTAACACACAACGAATCAATTTAGCATGGGTACACATTTGTAACAAACAACGCCATCAAAAGTTACATTTCGTGTCCTTGGCCGCCCTACTAATAGGGAACGCAAGGTAATTAACGGCTAAGCGAAGGGTCAAATGAGAAGCGCCAATTAAGGGTTAAAATGAGGACAATGCAATTTCTGGAGGAAACCCGATTCAGGTGAAAGGACTACACCAATCAGAATCAACCATTCGACCCGCATGTTTTATCACGTGATAATTTGTCAGGAATCATCTTCATATTTAGTCACGTGTGAGTTGAATATATGGAGAGGAGAATTTATCATACCCATGTCCTCCCAATCACCATATCAATATAGAAATATACCATGCAACTAGGCATTTACATAGACCCTATTGTGGAGGAAACCAGGGGAAGATAACTCGATTTCGATCTGTAATGTCCACATCCTAATAATTTAATAGCTACCTCTACATATTGAGCACATCTATATAATATTCACATCTATATATCCACATATTAATAATATTCACATCATTGTACACACATCTGTATAATATACACATCTATATATCCATATCTTAAAAATGTTCATATCTATATGATCATATTTATATAATACTTATGTCTATATACACTATCCAGGTAACTCTATCCCACAGTTTATAGCAAGAACACATATACATGTAATAAAAAAAATAGCATGTATATATATATAATTAAAAAATATTACCGTCCACTCCCTGGCCTTCAAGAGTTACCTTCCTTATGATTACCTCCCTTTGGTGGAGTTATTGACCTCACTCACCGATACATCCTCACCCACTAATTTATACCCACTCAGTAATATATTCTCACTCCCCAATATATTCTCACTCACCAATGAATTAAAGTATACTTATTTACCTTGATATATACATATATGTATATGGATGCAATAACGCTTCCCGGGTTGGTCTCCTTCGTTTGTAGCTTCAGTTAGAGATAGGGGCCTAACCCAGACCAAGTGGAAATGACCATCTGTCAAACTATGTTTGTCTCTTTTTCTCTGGAATTGAGAAACTGACACAATAAAAAAAAGTTTATTTTTCTTATGTTCTTAGTACTGGGTTCACAATATCATGCAAAATTTGACAAAGGACATTAGGACGTGACACGTGGGCATTAGGACGTGATTACTTGAATTACAGTTAATCTAGATGCAATAAAAATGAGACTTTGGTCATCAGTCAAGTATATTTGTCTTTTTCACTCTACAAATGATTGAAAACAGCTGCAGAAAATATTCATCAAGGACACCATAAAAAGGGCGTCTCTCTGCATTATGTAGTACATTAATTATATAGCATATGGTCCCAATGTCCATAATAGTGGGCACTTACTGTTCGGATCTCGCTGTATCGTTACTTATCATAGAAACCGACCAACACTGCATGCTTTGCAAGACTTTGGGTATCTAGCATTCTTACTACCTGTATAGTTTTATTTATTCCAAAAGACAAATTATCCACAAACCTAACTACAAGGGCCCAATTCCATCTCTCATAGGTGATCCCATCTTGAAGCGGCTGAGGTAGGTCAAATGACCACCAATTCTAAGGGATGTTGGATAGATGGCACCACCTGTTAGTCTTAACATACATGCTTGTTCTCAATGAAAGGGCCTGTTCTAGTGTTGGTGCCTATAACTAATGTCCACAAATGTGAATACCGGGATCCAAGAGGATATTTATTATCACATTTTTTCTAAAATAATTTCAGTTGTTTATAATATGAACGTTCGAGTAATGTTACCTCCCTTGTAGATTCAATGAATTTGACTTCAGAGTTTAACAGGGTTACCTCAACCTTAGTAAAGTCACTTTCCCTGTTCAACCTAGCATACTATGTGGATTCAAAATTACTCAGGTGTAGCTATAATATAGATGTGGATATTATTAGGACGTTGATATAATGTACATGTGAATATTATTGAGATGTGAATATAGAGAAGGGTATGTCATGGAGATGTCAAATCTTATGTATATAAGGCCCGAAGCTCGGAGCGCGGGCTTCGCCCTTGCCGTAAAATATATACTTTCCCACACTAACCGTGCGTAAAATAACGATTTAGCACGCATATGAAAGTATTATTTCTTAAATATCATTCAGGATGTTGCCTAACACAGCGATATTAACACAATACGGGTGTGAAAATAATAGCGATTTAATTCTAATTTTAGTCATATTATTAGTAATATAAACCAGGAGAGAATAGTAGGCCGATAGGTCTAGACAGCAATATATGCAAAGAAACATTGAAAGATACGAATTAGTATGGAATAAATCCCCATCCACATTGTGATTTGGGGTATAATTGTTTTATCAATATAGTCATGAAATTCATTGTACTGATACGGACATCTAGTGAATATGAACTCTCTCACCAGCAAAATGTTCTTTTCTCGCTCTTAACCCTTCTACTAACCTTCCATGATATCACCAATCTCATAATCCATCTCATCAATAGAAGTAAGGGTTTCTAATATACAGATATACTCGACATTCTTACGTATACATGTAGACATCAGCTCATATTCTAAGTTAACTGATAGCTATCAATTCAATTGATTTATTTTCAGCTCAATCTGACAACATCGTAGAGGCAATGGAGCAGAGTCGGAGAGTGATGATTATATTCAGTAACCTGTATCGGTCGAGTGAGTGGTGCAGGTTCGAATTCCTCACAGCACAGAGACTCTTTATGAAGAACAGGCTGAGAATCGTGCCGATTCTTTACGGGGACAGTATTAAGGATATTTTGAAAGACAAAGACTTTTCTACAGTCCTTAGCAGCATTCCAGTCATAAAACTTTCATCATCCATCAGTTTACCAAACTCTGCCCAAGTTGCGATAACAATGCGCATGCCCAAACTGTCTAGTAAGGGGAACAGGAGTACATCATATTCCGTGGTTCATATGAACAGACTTCATCAAAAGACACCATCTTGACACACTTCATGGATTGTGTATGTTATTCACATGACAATCCAAATGACACTAGTTAGCTGTGCCACTATAGTCGATTGCCCCATCGTGTTAGAAGTAACAGATTGAACAGTTTGGAACATCACTGGGTCCGTTGTTCGCAATAAACGTCATGATCGTGATGTTGTTTGAAGTTACTGGGAACAACACACCTGACTGGACGCTATGTTATTTGAAGTTACACAGAACAACGCACCCCATAAGTCGGCGAGATGTTCATCCGAGGGTCACCCACTAGTCATTGTAAAACCGAACCTTCTCTTGGTTATTACCAATAGCATTCTGGGTAGTATCTCACCTAACGCGAGAATACGAATGTGCGTGAATACATGGATACCTGGATTTTTAAAGGTCAACCCAAACGCTCTGAGGTCAAAAATATAAAAAAATAGTCCTTTCGATTCTGAAAATAATGATATTTTTTTCATAATTTTGTGCAGTCTGGTTGGCGAGATATTGCCGTTTGAAAGGTGAAAATCGCTCTCCTGTCAATTCCAGCTGTGACGTCACGGAGGGAAGCCGTCTTGTATTCTCTATGTTAAAGCCGTATACCACAGTCGTAAGTAGCTGCTTATTTCTGGAGATTTTCGGAGTATCGGGACATCATTTGTTAAATATGCCGCGACGTTGTGTAGTGGGAGGTTGCAGTTTTACTACAGATGACGGTGTTGGTATTCATTTGTGGCCTAAAGACGAGAAAATCGCTGCAAATTGGACGAAATTTGTACGCAACACGAGAGTGTGGAAAGAGGGCCTGAGCCAGTACTCGTATAATTTGCTCGGCACATTTTGACAGAAATTAGACATCATTCGAGGACATCTATAGCGTAGCAGTTGAATTCGGGTACAAACCAAAACTAAAGAGAACAGCTATTCCAACTATCAAACCTAAGAACAATCAGAATGTGACGGCAAAGAAATCGGACAAGGAGAATCTATCACGGACATCGGCTGAACGAACCTAGCCTGCAAGCGAGGCCTCGGGCAGGGGGACGGCTGTACATGCCCTGCTCGCTCTCGCGTGGCATTTGTTGCTTGAGCACCTACAGGTTAGACTGGATGAGTCTCTATTTCATATATACTATTTAATAATACTAAAATGATCTTTCATAAATATATATACGCTTGATAAGTAAATAAATAAAAAACACCAATTGGAGTGAATGGCTGTAAATACAGAAGTGATAATAATGCTTTCATAATCCCTTGCCATTTGAGATTGTGGGAATATCATTCGATTTCAATTTAATTGAGGTAATTTGTCGAAAATTGAGCAAATGTGAATGCCGATCCACTCACCATGGCTTACTTTTCGCCATGAATGTCCAAAGTATTTTTTATCAAACTATATAATTCTGAAATTGGTATTTCATGGGGATTATGGGAAAACAAACAAATTCAAATCGGACGTATATCAGTAGAGTTATCAACAGTTTACTGTCCATACTGCCGAATCCCGGAGTTTATCCCCTCGAAAAGGCTGCCTCGGTCAGTAACAACAATAACAACACAGATGTGCTCGTTCTTTACATCACAGAATCGTTCTACATTCAATACAGTTTGAAATATATGGACATTTGCTCTTATAGATGACGATAATAAGGTTTCCAGTCAAGTTGCATACCAATCACTATTCAACAAACGACCTCTCCGAATCCTGTCGTCGTCGAGTTCCACGTTGTCAGAGTGGTTGTCACTGTCAGAATCGGAGCCGTACGGCTCAAATTGATAGGGCTGAATTCCGCCGTTGGTCTGCAAACAACTGTTAATTTGCCCGTCATCATCCTCCTCTATGTCTATGTCTATTTCATCTTCTTGGCGAAAAATATTTCCATCTAAGCAGCTGATATCGCTCGAATCGACATCTGAACCGGAGCTCTGACTGCACTCGCTTTCCATGTTATCCGCTGTTTTTTCTCAGGCAACTTCCCTGCGTGACGTCATCAAGCCAGCTGTGAAAGTGTGGAAAAGCCCACTTTGCTCCCATATTACGTGTGTTTCTGATCAGATTAGAATTTTTTCAATATTTTTTTCATACAAAGTGAAGTATGAACTATGATTTTTAAGGATTTTTAGACCAAAACAAATCCGTTTGGGTTGACCTTTAAATCAAGTATGCGAATTCTTTGCTCGTTCTGAGAAGGAAGAAACTGAAAATTTTGTGGTGGGACTTGGGTGCGAAATTCAGCGTGGTCGATTGAAAACATAGACGAGCCACCGAGGTTTAGTGTGGTGTTAGTGTGGTACAGCCAGTGGATGGATGGAACACAGGACCGAACGTGCAAAACCGCAAAGATTGAAGACCTCTATTAATTTCTAGATGATGTGTCTGACATACGGAAGATCTTTGCATTGTCCACTTCATCACGGGAACAATGACTTTTTTCCAATAAAAATTTAAAGCATTGGATTCTGCACTGACGCTTGACTGGATGTGTGGCTTTTGGATTTCGTACTTTTCCTATTCCTGCCTATGCATATAGTATGCGTAATATATTTAACGGTTGAAAAGTGTCATATTTTCGAATTGTCATTTTTTTTTTCATTTTAATATATTGTTTTTTCTTTAAATGATGCGTTAAGCTGATGCATATTTATCGAATTTACACCAGTTATCCCTTGATAAATATGTTCCCCATTGTGTAGACATAGACATGGACGAGACCAGAACGAACCAGAAATTTACACCGGAAGCCTCACGTAACTGAGCAGAATTAATCTATTGTTTGAAATTATATCACCCGTGATATCTGAAGCTGTAAAGAAATACCTGGAATACAGAAAATGGACCCGGGGAAACTCGAAACCAATATATGGACCATAATACTAGAATTTGCCATGGGTCCACACACATAAACATGAACGTTCTAATATACATCATCACATATAAGACAATTACTATGGATTATGAACAATATTGTCCATCGATATATACATAAGGAATACAGAAATTTCTTATGACATAATGTTTCAAAATTATTAAATTTCAATATTCACACAATTTAAATATATCCGTGAAGGTCGCAGATTCACATATCAGAAACGTGCAGGTTTTATGTCACGTAAATAGTCGATCCCGGAATAACTGTTTACATGACTGAGTGAGGACTGAACGCGTCAGTTGATCATGTTTGTTGAAGAACTTAATTATATTCTAAGCTCTTTCAAAATTATATATTATTAAATATATCTCGCAAGACGCTTTTTTTGCAATTTTACATATTTCATTGTACAGCTTGTTCAAATCTGTTACTCGCCGTCCTGTGAATTGTCTAGATAGTATTTTCTTGGGATAATCGTCAATAACTGGAAAGACATGATGAGCAAGTGGAGAATGCAGCCAAATTAACACTCACCAAACAATGGTATAGAATAAGATTCCCACAAATGCCTGATCTTGAATGTGAAACATTTATGGCATAATCGAGGCGGGGATTGGTGAGGACGATTAATTAATTCAAACCAAGTTCTTCGTATTCAAAGTAAATTGAAAAATACGCAATTTACTAGCATGATCAGAGGCTTGCTATTAATACAAACATAATAATTAAGAAACACAACATTACATTTAAAAAAAATGTATCTAAAAAATGGAAGATGTTTACGCTATACGAAATTAGAACAACAGATAAAGTACCCTACTTGAACTCCGATTTTTAGCCGATACTGCGTGGTACAGAACTCCAAGTAGTATATAAAGGTGATTTAAAGCCGTATTTTCCAGGGAGGTAACTCTTGGTGGCGACAGGTGGCGCTGTTCAGGTCACGGGGAAGTCAAGTGCACTATAGTTCCGCCAGGAGGCGCCACCAGCTCAAGAGACCAAAAACTACCTTCAACACAGAAGAGTTCCAATCTAGGGGAGGTAACTCCGGGTCACTATAGTTCCGGAAAAGGGCCCCAACCTGTAACCATCTCGGTCATCTATACGCGGTAAGACTGACCCTGGGATCGGGTGTATCCATGTTCAGCCTACTTTCGGCAACTGCAGGAGGGAATTTCCATCAATCAATACCACGTGACTTCGTCAGCCAATCAGCTGAAGTCTACCGACGTCACCCCAACGTAACTCGCCATTTTCGAGTCATGTGATGAACTACTTGTTCAAATTTCAGATCCACCACACCTCTTGGATGATACGAAAGTTATACATACCTATATATTTTGTAAGCCCAGGAAATATCTGTTTCAGAAGTGGTATGAAAAGCTGTAATTTATCAGATTTCTCGGGTCTGTTCTCCGCCAGATGAAGGCCGAACAGAATCCGGTAAAGTACTGGATATCGCTCCGCGATAATGGAGACACACGATTCGCAAGCCATCTTATGGATGGCGAAGTGTACGCAAATGCAAAGGGCCCCTGAGCATGTATTCTTCCGCGGTGATGCGGTCTGGCAGTGATGCGGTCGCGGGAAAAAGCTTCCGCGGAGAAAAAGTCCCCAGATTTCAAATACGCTGCATGGTCCGATTGGGTCGAGTGAGGTATCAAAGTGAAGCATTCGTGAAGGGGCATCCAGTCATGGGTGGGTGCATGTAAAATTAGGATTTTTTCCCGAAACTATAAAAAGCGGAACACGGACTTTACCCCTAAAATAGGGTAAAACACCTATCAACCCTAGCCAAAAGGGCTAATATCGGTCCTCGGGCTTATTGGGACCTGCCTATCAAGTCCATGGGCTGGGTGCATGTAAAATTAGGATTTTCCCCGAAAATATAAAAAGCGGAACACGGACTGTAATTTACCCCTAAAATAGGGGAAAACCCTTATCAACCCTAGCCAAAAGGGCTAATATCGGTCCCCGGGTTTATCGGGGCCTGCCTATCAAGTCAATGGGGTGGGTGCATGTAAAATTAGGATTTTCCCCCGAAAATATAAAAAGCGGAACACGGACTTTACCCCTAAAATAGGGGAAAACTCCTATCAACTCTAGCCAAAAGGGCTATTATCGGTCCCGGGCTTATCGGGGCCTGCCTATCAAGTCAATGGGGGGGTGCATGTAAAATTAGGATTTTTTTCCGAAAATATAAAAAGCGGAAAACGGACTTTACCCCTAAAATAGGGGGAAACCCCTATCACCTCTAGGCAAAAGGGCTAATATCGGTCCCAGGGCTTATCGGGGCCTGCCTATCAAGTCAATGGGATGGGAGCATGTAAAATTAGGATTTTTCCCGAAAATATAAAAAGCGAAACTCGGACTTTACCCCTACAATAGGGGTCTGTATTATACAATATAAGGGAAAATGCCTGTATGGGGATGGTCATTTTTTTTTTCGTGGGCTTTACTATGGGTTGTGGGGTCTCGTTTTTCTCGTCTCGCCAAGAAAAACACGATGGGAGGGGTCCCGGAGCGAAGCGGTGAAATTCTTGAAAAAAGTCACCGAGGTCTGCATATAGGCCTATAGGCTGGCTATGGGGGGTATAGGTCCAACCTGGAAAATTCACACACGTTCATTGTGATATGGGTTGTTTGGTCTTGCTTTTCACGTCTCGTCATTTAGAATACGATGGGAAGGGTCCCGGAGCGAAACGGTGAAATTTTTGGAAAAAGTTCATCGAGGTCTGTAGGCCTATATAGTCCCATAGGCTGGCTATGGGAGGGATAGGTCCATCCTGGGAAATTCACACACGTTCATTGTGATATGGGTTGTTTGGTCTTGTTTTTCACGTCTCGTCATTTAGAACACGATGGGAAGGGTCCCGGAGCGAAACGGTGAAATTTTTGGAAAAAGTTCACCGAGGCCTGGGTAGATCCATATAGCCCCATACTGGCTATGGGTGTATAAGTCCATACTGGGTGGACGTTTTGGGGTCTAGGTGAGCCCCTTATGATCCTATGGTGTCGTATGAGGTCTTATTTTGAAGCTTTCGTGGAGGAGCATCCGACTGGGCTAATGGTTCGTCTGTTTTCAATATTCTGCGCATGCGCAGTCTGGCCGTAGTATAGAAAGCAGGCATGGTGGGGGTATGTGGGGGTGTGTTTGGGGTAGAGATGGACCACTATGGGTCCAAATGGGTCGTGGGAGATGTCAAAGTGAAGCTTGTGTGGGGTAGAGTCAGGCTGGTGTGTTTTATAGTCCAAGTTGCGCGTCAACCTGCCCATGCGCAGTTGGGTGTAATAAGTAAAGTGGCCATTTTGGGGTTGCGTGGAGGTGTGTTTGGGGTAGAGGGGACCATCCTTGGTCCGATTGTGTCGTGGGAGGTGTTATCTTGTAGCTTTCTGGGTGTACAGCCCCATTTGAGGGATGTTCCCGTTATCTGTGACGTCATCGGTGACGTCATCAGTACGAGTAGTAGCGAAAGTGGGCATTTTAGGAAAGTGCAGGAAGGTATTTGGAGTAGAGAGGGACCATCCTTGGTCCGATTGTGTCGTGGAAGGTGTCATCTTGTAGCTTTCATGGTGTACATCTCCATTTGAGGGATGTTCGCGTCATCTGTGACGTCAAAGGTGACGTCATCAGTACGTGTAGTAGCGAAATTGGGCATTTTGGGGCAGTGAAGGAAGGTATTTGGGGTAGAGATGGGCCATCGTTGGGCCGAAGCCTTCGGGGTGCAGACCCCGATTTGAGGGATGTCCACAGCATCTGTGACGTCATTGATGACGTCATCAGTAGGACTAGTAGTGAAAGTGGGCATTTTGGGCGGTGAAGAAAGGGATTTGGGGTAGGGATGGACCATCCTTGGCCCGAATGCGTCATGGGGTTGTCATCTTGTAGCTCTCGGGGTGTAAACCACGATTTGAGAGATGTCCACAGCATCTGTGACGTCATCGGTGACGTCATCAGTACGAGGAGTAGCGAAAGTGGGCATTTTAGGGGAGTGAAGGAAGGATTAATAGTATAAAAGCGCATTTCGAGCCCTTTTGACCTAGCGGCACAATGCGCAATGAGAGTATGCGCGCGTGTGTGTGCGTGTGTCTGTGTGTGTGTGTGTATGCGTGTGCGTGTATGGGTATGTGTATGTATGTTTATGCGTGTGCGTGTATGTGTATGTGCGTCTATGCGTCTGTGTTTATGTGTGTGCGTGTATGTGCGTGTGTGTGTGTATGCGTGTATGTGTGTGTATTCGTCAGTGTGTATGCGTGTGCATGCGCGTGTGTGTGTAAGTGTATGCGTGTATGCATGTGTGTGTGTGTGTGTGTATGTGTGTGGGTGCGTGCATGTGCGTGTGTGTGCGTGTATGTATGTGTGTGCTTGCGTGTGTGTAGGTGTGTGTGTGTACGTGTGCGTGCATGTGTGTGCGTGTGTATGTGGGTGTGGGTGTGTGTGCGTATGCGTGCATGTGCGTGTGCGTGTGTGCGTGTATGTGTGTATGCGTCTGTGTGTATGCGTCTGTGTGCGTGTGTGTGTATATGCGTGTGTTTGTGCGTGTGCGTGCATGTGCGTGTATGCATGTGTGCGTGTGCGTGCATGTGCGTGTGTATGTGTGTGTATGCCTGTGTGTGTATGTGTGTGTGCTTGCGAGTGTGTTTACGCATGTGTGTGTGTGCGTGTATGTATGAGTCTATGTGTATGTGTGTATGCGTCTCTGTGTATGTGTGTATATGTGTGTGCGTGGGTGTATGCCTGCGTATGCGTGTGTGTGTATGCAAGTGTATGTTTGTCTCTGTGTGTATGTGTGTGTGCTTGCGAGTGTGTGTACGCGTGTGTGTATGCGTGTGTGTATGCGTGTGTGTGCGTGTGTGTATGTATGTGTGTATGCATGTGTGTGTATGCGTGTGTGCGTGTGTGTGTGTGTGTGTGTATGCAGCATGTGTGTGTGTATACGTCTGTGTGTAGGTGTGTGTGTCGCCGTGTGCCATGATACAGACAGATGAGAGGAAGAAAGATCTACACGTTCACAAGTGTTCCTATAGTCCTGTAAAAACCTTTGACCCCTGCGCTGCTCGAAAGTGACGTCATCGTACGCAGGCGCACACACACCCACATACCTGGTGCACCCTGTACCCTATAGCCCGTAGGGCATAGCGTACACCAGGATACCAGAAACTGACCGTTGACCCCTGCGCGCGCTAGCAATACCGGATAAAAATTGCGCGCAGGGGTTAAAGGTCAGTTCCTGGTATCCTGGTGTACCCTATGCCCTACGGGCTATAGGGTACAGGGTGCACCAGGTATGTGGGTGTGTGTGCGCCTGCGTACGATGACGTCACTTCCGAGCAGCACAGGGGTCAAAGGATACTTCCGGACTATAGGAACACTTGTGAACGTGTAGGTTTTTCTTCCTCTCATCTGTCTGTATCATGGCACATGGCGACACACACACACCTACACATAGATGTATACACACATTCATGCTGCATACTTACACACGCACACCCCCACACACACTCATACACGCACGCACACACACGCACACACAAGCGCGCATACGCTCATTGCGACTTGTGCCGCTAGGTCAAAAGGGCTCGAAACGCGCTTTTATACTACTAATCCTTCCTTCACTCCCCTAAAATGCCCACTTTCGCTACTACTCGTTATGATGACGTCACCGATGACGTAACAGATGCTGTGGACATCTCTCAAATCGTGGTTTACACCCCGAGAGCTACAAGATGACACCCCCCACGACGCATTCGGACCAAGGATGGTCCATCCCTACCCCAAATCCCTTTCTTCACCGCCCCAAAATGCCCACTTTCGCTACTACTCCTACTGATGACGTCATCAATGACGTCACAGATTCTGTGGACATCCCTCAAATCGGAGTCTGCACCCCGAAGGCTACAAGATGACACCTCCGACGACGCATTCGGACCAACGATGGTCCATCTCTACCCCAAATACCTTCCTTCACTGCCCCAAAATGCCCACTTTCGCTACTACTCGTACAGATAACAGATAACGCGAACATACCTCAAATGGGGGTGGACACCATGAAAGCTACAAGATGACATCTCCCACGACACAATCGGACCAAGAATGATCCCTGTCTACTCCAAATACACAATGTACCTTCCTGCACTTTCCTAAAATGCCCACTTTCGCTACTACTCGTACTGATGACGTCACCGATGACGTCACAGATAACGGGAACATTCCTCAAATGGGGCTGTACACCCAGAGAGCTACAAGATAACACCTCCCACGACACAATCGGACCAAGGATGGCCCCTCTCTACCCCAAACACACCTCCACGCACCCCCAAAATGGTCACTTTACTTACTACACCCAACTGCGCATGCGCAGGTTTACGCGACTTGCACTAAAAAACACGCCAGTCTGACTCTCCCCCACACAAGCTTCACTTTGACACCTCCCAGGACCCATTTGGACCCATAGTGGTCCATCTCTACCCCAAACACACCCCCACATACCCCCCAACATGCCTGCTTTCTATACTACGGCCGGATTGCGCATGCGCAGAATGTTGGAAACGGACGAACCATTAACCCAGTCGGATGCTCCTCCACGAGAGCTTCAAAATAAGACCTCATACGACACCATAGGATCATAAGGGGCTCACCTAGACCCCAAAACGTCCACCCAGTATGGACCTATACACCCATAGCCAGTATGGGGCTATATGGATCTACCCAGCCCTCGGTGAACTTTTTCCAAAATGTTCACCGTTTCGCTCCGGGACCCTTCCCATCGTGTTCTAAATGACGAGACGTGAAAAACAAGACCAAACACCCCATATCACAATGAACGTGTGTGAATTTCCCAGGATGGACGTATCCTTCCCATAGCCAGTATGGAGCTATCTGGGCTATATGGTACTTTCCCAAAAAATTCACCGTTTCGCTCCGGGACCCTTCCCATCGTGTTCTAAATGACGAGACGAGAACAAACAAGACCCCACAACCCATATCACAATGAACGTGTGTGAATTTCCCAGGTTGGACCTATACCCCCATAGCCAGTATGGAGCTATATGGGCTATATGGGCTATATGGTACTTTTCCAAAAAATTCACCGTTTCGCTCCGAGACCCTTCCCATCGTGTTCTAAATGACGAGACGTGAAAAACAAGACCAAACAACCCAAATCACGATGAACGTGTGTGAATTTCCCAGGATGGACCTATCCCTCCCATAGCCAGCCTATGGGACTATATACAGACCTCGGTGAACTTTTTCCAAAAATGTCACCGTTTCGCTCCGGGACCCTTCCCATCGCGTTCTAAATGACGAGACGTGAAAAACAAGACCAAACAACCCATATCACAATGAACGTGTGTGAATTTTCCAGGTTGGACCTATACCCCCCATAGCCAGCCTATAGGCCTATATACAGACCTGGGTGAACTTTTTCCAAAAATGTCACCGCTTCGCTCCGGGACCCGTCCCATCGTGTTTTTCTTGGCGAGACGAGAAAAACGAGACCCCACAATCCATAGTAAAGCCCACGAAAAAAAATGACCATCCCCATACCCCATGCAGGCATTTTCCCTTATATTGTATAATACAGACCCCTATTGTAGGGGTAAAGTCCGTGTTCCGCTTTTTATATTTTCGGAAAAAAATCCTAATTTTACATGCACCCACCTCATTGACTTGATAGGCAAGCCCCGATAAGCCCGGGACCGATATTAGCACTTTTGGCTAGAGTTGATAGGAGTTTTCTCCTATTTTAGGGGTAAAGTCCGTGTTCCGCTTTTTATATTTTCGGGGAAAAATCCTAATTTTACATGCATCCACCCCATTGACTTGATAGGCAGGCCCCGACAAGCCCGGGGTCCGATATTAGCCCTTTTGGCTAGGGTTGATAGGGGTTTCCCCCTATTTTAGCGGTAAATTACAGTCCGTGTTCCGCTTTTTATATTTTCGGGGGAAAATCCTAATTTTACATGCACCCACCCCATTGACTTGATAGGCAGGTCCCAATAAGTCCGGGACCGATATTAGCCCTTTTGGCTAGGGTTGATAGGTGTTTTCCCCTATTTTAGGGGTAAAGTCCGTGTTCCGCTTTTTATATTTTCGTGAAAAAATCCTAATTTTACATGCACCCATCCCATTGACCTGATAGGCAGGTCCCAATAAGCCCGGGGACCGATATTAGCCCTTTTGGCTAGGGTTGATAGGTGTTTTCCCCTATTTTAGGGGTAAAGTCCGTGTTCCGCTTTTTATAGTTTCGGGAAAAAATCCTAATTTTACATGCACCCACCCATGACTGGATGCCCCTTCACGAATGCTTCACTTTGATATCTCACTCGACCCAATCGGACCATGCAGTGTATTTGACGTCTGGGGACTACTTTTTCTCCGCGGAAGTTTTTCCCGCGACCGCATCACCGCCAGACCGCATCGCCGCGGAAGAATACATGCCCAGGGGCCCTTTGCCGGACTATAGTGACCCGGAGTTACCTCCCCCTAGATTGGAACTCTTCTGTGTTGGAGGTAGTTTTTGGTCGTTTGAACTGGTGGCGCTTCCTGGCGGAACTATAGTGCACTTGACCTCCCCGTGACCTGAACAGCGCCACCTGTCGCCACCAAGAGTTACCTCCCTGGAAAATACGGCCTTAAATCACCTTTATATACTACTACTCCACTTGCAACATCGGGTCTGAAAATTGAACTCGAGAAATATTTTTAATATTCCGGTATAGACAACAACTCTGCAACTAATAACCGTACTAAAACTACATCTATTACATGAATACTATAATCTCCACACTACTATGCAATACGGTCGAAACAAGTATAGAGATGAAGTTATAGTATGGCCACGCTGTCAACGCTAGGCGTTTATACATAAATTCCCGGTTGAAACGTCATTATGGCGACCATCTGGGAATCTTTTTGAATTTCTCGCTAGACCTTGCCAACACTATCAGTGTGCAAATTTTCAGACTCTTAGCCTAAATTATAGCGAAGGTATATGGTGTTCTAAAAATCGTTGGGCTAAAAATTGCCATTTATTACCTCGAAGGGTTCCTAATGGGCATCAGATACCCTCCTGGGCCTCGAATTCGGAGGCACCCCTTCTGATAGTGTTCTCGGTGCTTCTGACGACACATGTGCCAAATTTGGTGCATTATTCCACTCTGTCACGATAAAGTGAAACTCTGGATTTAAGTTATCGGTCTAAGCGTTTTTTAACGAATATTTCATAATTCCAGTAACGAACTGAATCATTTTGACGAAAAAAATATCTGTATGATGCCGCTTCAAATTCTGAGATTGTTAGATTTCTATAATATACAAAAAAAATCTGAAAATTTCATTTTCAGCTAAAAAGCTATGCGTTTAAGAATTTCATCAGCGGTAAAATTATTGTGTAGAATTTATTTATAAAATCGTTTTTCTGCCTAACTGTGAGATTTTGAAATTAACTATATTTCTAAAAGTTCGATCCTGAAATGAATTTTTATCATTTTACGCATCTTTTCATGTTAATGATTAATTATTGGTAGTAAGTTTTCTAAGTAAATACACAAGGAAAGTAGCAAAACTTGCGCGCTTGATGGTTTTTCTTAATAAATTAATTTATGCAAAGCCCTGAATGTAAACTCGTCAATGTTTTTTCATAGATGGGAATAGATATTATATTAGTGTCATATTCCAACTATCAATTTATCATTAGAATGCATTCAAGCATGGTAATATCAGATATTGATATACCAAATTCTCATGGTTGGTCCTAACCTGCTTATCGTGACAAGTATCATTTGTTAAAATTCTGCACTTTCATTAAGACAAATAATTAAGTCTATATGCGAGTTCAGAATTGGTGATTTACTCAAGCAGTCAGGTCCTAGAAATCATAAGGGAGAGTTAGAACTTCCTGTATATCCTGCTGATAGGCGTCTACGTGTTGTTATATATATTATAAGTAGTAGTGTTAACGGGAATTGAGTCGCCTTTCACCCGGATGTAGTGACGTCACGAGGAGGGTTTGAGGAGGAACCAGTAGCGCCATCTGTACACTCTGGACGCAAGGGAGACAACTCGATCTGCCAGAGTTTGGCCGCCATCTTGAATTTTTGAGGAGGTGTGCGCTTGGCGGCCATCTTGAATTTTGTGGAAAAGGGGATGTATTCATCCGCGGTGATGCGGTCCTGGCGGTGATGCGGTCGCGGCAAAAAGCTTCCGCGGAGAAAAAGTAGTCCCTAGACTGGAAATACGCTGCATGGTCCGATGGGGTCGAGTAAGGTATCAAAGTGAAGCCTATGTGAGGGGGCATCTGATGGGCTGGGTGTGGGGTTGAAATATCGGCATTCTGCGCATGCGCGGTGGCCCAAGGGTATGAAAATAGACGTTTTGGGATCGAGCGGGGTTTCTAATGGGCCGATGGAGTTGTATGAGGTATCCATGTGAAGCCTAGGTGAAGGGGCATCCAGTCATGGGTGGGTGCATGTAAAAATTTTCCTGAAAAAAAACGGAACACGGACTTTACCCCTAAAATAGGGGAAAACCCCTATCACCTCTAGCCAAAAGGACTAATATTGGTCTCCGGGCTTATTGGGACCTGCCTATCAAGTCAATGGGGTGATGTGAATAACAACAAGTTCAGCAATGTTCATACAGTTTATTATCCCCAATGTTACATCATACCCAGGCTGGGGGAGCCGCCCTGGGTATGTTTAGTATGTTCACAGCAAAACAAATTGAAATATCAAACACCATGTTTTATTATTTAACGCACCGTCACATTAGGTACAAGTGTTTACTGAGCTCAAGTCAATGATCAGCATGTAGACATAGAGAGTATGTACGACATGTTATGGTATTCATCAGTGCACGAGTGACGCATTCAACCGATGGCAGTGGTGGATCAGCTTGGTAAGGAAAAACGTAACATTGGTCACCCTCTTCACTGTCCACTTGGTGTTGGGTCGTTGTTGTTGGGCCCATCCCAAGACATCCAATTGTTCCACTTGGTCCAGCATCATCTCTAGTGACCTCCGGTCAATGATGGTAAACGGTTGGTCGTACACTGGGTGGATGGCACTGGAATAGAAATAGCGCAATTCACCCGTCATCTTATGGCATAAGATGTACCCAAATGCTACATTTAATGTGAAGGCCGTAGGTTGGTCATTGAAGATGGTTTCCACGTAGCTGCGTAGACGGGTGGGCTTGGTCAGTGGGAAATTGTAGATATCTTGAATAGGGCGATGACGGTGGAAACAGTGCCGTGTCATGGTCCAATGGCGCCGAGAGATGTCACTCTCTGGATGATATTCGGGTAAGAGATCGCTAGGAACATTTATGGGCTCGTCCAGAAAATGTTCGATGTATGGCGTATGACTCGAAACCGTAACGGTGGGGTCCGGTTGGAAATCCAGGCTCTTCCCAACTGTGGGTATAGGCGGGCTCTCCGTCATCGCATCACCAGTGGCGTTCGTCTCCCCGGGCTTATCTTCACTGGGTCTGACCTTCCGCGGCTCCTCTTCAGTAGGAAGTTGTCGCCAAAACCGTGGAGACGGGACATGAATCAAACGCTGATGCCGTCTTAACTGACTGCGTCGTTTGAAGAGTTGACCACAATCCTTACATTGTTCCGTCGGGCCCTCGTGGAATGAGCGTTCAAGGCGCAGTAAATCATCCTCCCGATTAAATGACCGTGCGCAGGTTATACAAGTATACCGTGCATCGTTGTGGGTGGAGGCCTCGTGGCGTCGTAAATTATCTAGACGAGTAAACTGCTTCTGGCAAGTTGTGCAAGTGAACATCTTGGTGGTTGACAGAGTGTCTGATGAAACGGCAAGGCCGCTTCCCTTTTATAGCACGCTAGCTGTTGATCTATTTTTAGCACACTCTACCCCAAGTCGAGGGCCGAGCCGTGACATCTTCGGTCACCTCCGTGATACCCGAATAGACACGAAGGTGAACGACATTGTGGAAAAACCCCACAGACAGGTTAGTACATGCATTCCTATGATGTTCACAGGTTACGCCCATTCACGAAGGGCCGTCACAGGGCGTAGTAGAAAAAAGCGCATTTCTAACCTTATTGACCTTATGGCGCAAGCGAGTATAGCAAGTGCCACGGACGGTGTATAAAACCCTACCCAACAGGTACACTATAAAGCCACCTCTCTCACCGTTCGCTTTTCATTCCCCACCATGGCAGCGAGCGGAACAGAGCTTGCGTTATTCCAACTGACGTCCGACGTCACCCTGATCGTCTATGACGATCACCTGGAGCTGATCCAAGACGCACCGCAGAAGGTGAAGATTTTGTTATCGCTATCAGGCTGGACTCTATTGACACGATTGTTAAAGGGAAAAGACCCCGAAAGGGATTTTATGCACGTGGAAGTCGGTGTGCACATACGCACTGCTGGAGAGGATTCCCTTTTTCCCCGGTTGGAACAGAGTGGAGGTACCTATATCACACTTTGTCCACCCTTATGGATGGCACTGAAAGATGTACTCCCCGAGGTGGATGACTTACTACACCCCGAGGTGAAAGAAGGGACTGTGGCTACCCGGAGGCTTACACCTGGCTGCACCCTATTGTTGTACCCCAAACGAGTGGACCTCATCGATAGCGGACTTAGGTGTTGGTGTACGACTGAACCCAAATCGCACGTCTCTTTGTCACCGGAAGGATGGACTACCTTGAAACGGGTGTTGTTGGGTGACCTGCACGGTGATAGCATTCACCTGTGTGACGACGTCTACATTTTCTGCGGTCCCTTTTCCGCTCGACTCCTCTGTCTGAACGACGGTGGTTTTACCCTGGACCCCGATCTATGGACGGCTTTGGAACAAGTAGTCCCCATTGTCGATAAGGTACTATCTCTATAGGAGCCACATAACCCATCAGAATAGTACGTATCACGGACTACACCCGTAGAGCTACATCTAGGCGAGCATGTGTGACCTGGTCTATAAAATACGTCTCTCTGGATCACACACCTTCATTTCTACGGTTGCAGAGCCATGGCGGAGATCCAGCCCTATGCGATTCGCATTTTACAGCATGCCACCGTGGTTAATTCACTCACGGGTTACCGAGCAGTGGTCCGGTCCATGTTTGCAGATGGCGACGACAACGAGGGGCGACGCCAGATCCTCAACGAGTTCACAGAAGCGGTCCTCGACAGAGTGCACTCGATGGAGAGGTGTGCCATCACTCACCACTACTGGACTATGACAGCCATCCTTGATGCTCGGGCTATGGACCACGAGCGCTCACGCCGGAACCAGCGACGGCTGGTTGGCCTCACAATAGTCTGTGCCCTATTGACCCTGGCGCTGTGGTATTGACAGTGGGACCTGACTATAAATACGAGGGTCAGACAGAGTGTGTGTGTCATTCACCGTTCGACATTGGAGCAAGCATGTCACCCGTCCTACGAGCCATCCTTCCCCTTACACCCCGGGTGGGGTTACACGTCTATGAAGATAAGTCACCCTCGTGGAAGACCGTGGAGATGTTTGCTGGTCGCCCGCTGAGACCGTATCGAATACGGTTACGCTACACCGTGACGGCTGGACCAAATTTAAACGGGTGTTGAGCGGCGAGCTCGATGGACACCTCATCCACATAGACAATGCCATCTACGTATACCGTGGACCCTTCTTCCCACGCCTGGGCCGCTACCAAGACCCTACGCGAAGCTTCACCCTAGACCCCGATCTGTGGATAGCCTTCGAGAAAGTGGTGCCTATCGTGGACCAGCTGTTTACACCGGACGAGCGGTCATCAGACGAGTTGGAGTGGGCTCGTGCCCTGAGAGAAGCAGCGGCAGAACCCAATGAACAACTGTCTAGCCATGAACCCGACGACGATGCCATTGATTACCCGGCTAGACTCAGTCAGCCCAGTGACATGACCACCTGATCCTTTGATCTCACGGGGTTCTCCCTATAAATACGAGAGACAGTCAAATCTGGTACCATTCACGTACTGACCATGGCGGAGCATATAATACTGGCGTATCTCAGCTTGACCCCCGAGGTTTTCCTGCACGTGTATGCGGATAAGGTCGATATCATGGAGGAGGTGGGAGACATCTGTGATGCGGACCCTACACAACCGTGCCCGGCTCACATTCGTCTGTCCCGAGAGGGCTGGACCAAATTCAAACGGGTGTTGTCTGGTGAACTGGACGGCGACCTCATCCACTTGTGTCACGATGTGTACATCCGACGCGGCCCTTTCTTTGCTCAATTGGCTCGGCTAGATGGGGGTACAGTGCATTTTACCCTTCACCCTGATCTATGGTCTGCATTGGAAGATGCCGTGGTAGATGTGGATCAAGTGCTTATCAAGCGGTCATCAGACGAGTTGGACTGGTCATTTACCATGGACACTGTGGAAGCCAACGAAGAAAATCAGAAAGAAACTCCGGCCCAAGATATACCCGTTATAAATAAACGATAGAGCCAGGGTCCATCATCATTTTGTCACCATGAAGCGCTGGGAGAAGGTGTTGGATAACTTATACTACAGTCCCGACAGTCCGGCGGCCTATAGTGCATTGTCGGCTCTCTATCGAGCGGCCAAACCCCAGGGGATACAACGTGCCCAAGTCCGAGATTGTTTAAGAAAACAAGACACCTATACCTTACATCGATCTGTCCGTCGCCATTTTCTACGGAACCGGGTCATCGTGGGAGGAATAGATGCCCAGTGGCAAGCGGATTTGGTCGATATGAGCGCCTTTGCCAAACACAACGATGGGAATCGGTATATCTTGACGTGCATCGATATCCTATCCAAGTATGCGTGGGTGGTACCCATCCGGACGAAAACGGGGGCGAATCTCATAGCGGCGTTCAAAGACATCTTCAAGACCGGGCGCAAACCTTTGTATTTGCAAACCGACGAAGGCACGGAATTCCTCAACAGACCGTTCCAACAGTTTCTGAAAGCCCAGAAGGTGTTTTTCTTCCATACGTACAACGAGACCAAGGCTTCCGTGGTGGAAAGGTTCAACAGGACATTCAAAGGCCGCATGTATAAATATTTCACCTATAAGAATACAAGGCGGTACATCGATGTTCTCCCGAAACTTGTGAGGGGTTACAATCGAGCCTATCATCGGAGTATAGAGAGAGCGCCCATTACCGTGACCCAACGCAATGAAGCCCAAGTCCGGCGTGTCTTGTACCCCAGGCCATCGCAGCGAACGCCGAAGGCGGTGTACAAGGTCGGGGACCCTGTACGGATCAGTAAAGTCAAAGGTCAATTTGAGAAAAGTTACTTGCCCAACTGGAGCGATGAGCACTTCCTGATTAAACGGCGCCTACCCCAACAGCAGCGAGTCTATGAACTGGAAGATCTTCAAGGGGAACCGTTGCTAGGGACGTTTTACGAGATGGAATTACAGCCTGTCGTAAAAACACAGCAAGACTACTACACGGTGGAGCAGATTTTGAAAACGGAACGTCGACGTGGCAAACTGTTTCATTTCGTCAAATGGCAAGGCTGGCCCAGTTCCTTCAATTCCTGGGTCGCTGCCAACCAGGTGAAACGACTATAAAGCCAGACACCACTACCGTCATCCTTCATTCCACGTCCGACCACAGTGCTATGGACAAACAGCAGCTGCCTCTGAACACAGCGTCTCCCAAAACGCGCAAAGCGCAAGTGGGCTTTGTGGTGATAGTGCTAACCCTGCTGAGTGTGTTGTACGGAGGTGTGTTTTACGACGTAGCCTATGTCAGCACGTTACTTAACCAATTGAGAACACCAGCCACCAGTGAAACCGGTCTACAGAGAGCACCAGTCAACCCCGTATCGAGCCCAGTCACCACCACCACACCCCGTGTACAAGCCACAACGAGCTCCACACCAAGCTCAACATCTACACCAAGTACACCCACTACGTCTGAAAACCCACCGGATTTCATCCCTCACAGTGAACAGACAACGACGACCGACGTTGTACCCACCCCCATCATCATCACTCGCAGTGTACAGACAACGACGACCGACGTTGTACCCACCACCACTCCAGTTCACTCGTACGAAATTTACAAGAGCGGGTTACCACGACAGCGGATACACCTCGAACCATGGACCCTCGGTGGCAGCATCCCTTCACGTGTCTCATCGCAGGACCGACGGGCTCCGGCAAAACGCACTTCGTCCGGAAGCTCCTTCAACACGCCGACAGCATGATCACCCCACCCATTGCCCGAGTCGTGTGGTGTTATGGAGAATGGCAGGCAGCGTGTGCAGCAATGCCCCACATCACGTTCGTGGAAGGCCTACCCAACCTGGCCGATTTGGAACCCGACACCTTGGTGGTTCTGGATGATCTCATGGCGGAGACGGATGCGCGGGTCACCAACCTCTTTACCAAAGGCAGCCACCATCGACGGCTCAGCATCATCTACATTGTGCAGAATCTGTTCAGTAAAAACAAAGAACATCGGAACATCAGCTTAAATGCCCACTACCTGGTGGTCTTCAAAAACCCGAGAGATACCACTCAACTGCTGCACCTGGCGAGACAGATATATCCCGGCCGCACACCGTTTGCGTTGGAAGCCTTTAAAGATGCCACAACCCCTCAGCACGGGTATATGCTCTTCGACCTCAAGCAAGCCACCCCCGACCACCTTCGACTACGGACCGGCATCTTTCCCGGAGAGACCCACCACGTGTACTTGCAAAAATAATGTAAACACACCCACAGTGGCGCCCCCAGCTGGAGTGTGTGTGTTTGATGATGGAGATAATAAAAAGAATGAATACCACAGCAGGGTTGACTTTGTCTCTGAGGTAGATAAAAAGGGCAGAGTTGTGGGTTCTGGCATTAGTTGTACATGATGTCTGCGCGAGTACGGAAGCACGCTCCCACGCTCCGTGTATTGAAGACGGCCCCACCCGAGTTGGTCCGAACCATTGTACGCGGTGCGGACCCTGACCTTGTACGCTGTCTGTGTGAGATCGGGTACAACCTGTTAAAAGGCAACGTACCACTGACTCCGGCTCAGAAGACCAAGTTGGCCAAGCATAAGACAGGTCTCCGAACCCTAGTCCATAAGCGGGTCCCACAAACACAAAAGAAAAAGGTGTTACAGAAAGGCGGCTTTCTCGGGGCCATCTTAGCACCGTTGCCCGCTTCCGTGTTGGGTCCAGTATTGGGTGGACTCTTCGGCCGACAATGAACCACACGAAAAAAATGGTCCTCGTCGAACCACGGTTCCTTCAAAACCTCCAATCGCCCTACCCTGTCCCACCTACGGTGAAGACCATAAACACCCTCGATGGAGAGATGCAACAGATCTTACAGAGACCGGGATTAAGCGACAGTGAGAAAGTACAACGGTACAATGAGACGCTTCAACGGTACATGACGTTCATGGACCAATACAAAACCCTCTCTACCCCACCACCACCACCACCACCACCACGTGACACACCGCCGACCTCAGCACCCCTCCAACAGCCGCCATTACCAGGGGTAGCACCCACAGCCCCACAATGGGTGGAAGACGAAGTGCTGAAGGGTGTACATGCATCGTTCAAGAAACAAGCCGGCCTGGTATTACAACGGATGAAACAGAATCCTAACATGACTTGGAATGATAAAGGCGAACTCCTGGTACAGAATCAGGTGGTCCCCGGGACCCACATGACGGATTTAGTGAATGACCTGATGCGTAAACGCAGATCGCACACGGATCCTCGAGGATGGGAGGTCTTTGCTCAAGGCTTGAAAGACATGCATGTACCACAGGAATTGGTGGGGAACCCCCACCGTGGGCCTTTATGCAGCGAACCCAGCAATCGCCGAGTCGTGCAGCACGACAGATTCCACAACCTTGGGAATCCGAATGGGAACCGGAGTCACCCCCCAAAACTCCACCACCACAACGGGCACCTTCTTTTCAAACCTTTAAAAAAACACCCTTGATCAGGACACCCCACATCTCCAGAGCCGTGACACGTAGCAAGTCAACGCGACGAACACGACGCCGGACACAACCACCCAAGGCATGGAACACCTATTAAAACCAACAGCAGCAGCAGGACAGCTCAGTCGCCATGTTTTACCTCACCCTACCCAGTAACAGTTCGCTGGATGTGTTTCCTGACAACACCGTGGCCAAGTACGTGACCCAGTTACCGCAACCGTTGCATTTACCTGGACGATGGGAATGTGGCCTCGTGGATATCCAATACCCTTACTCGTGGTACAACGTGCGAGCCAATGAAGTGTGGTACGAGGTGACCTACGAAGGAAAAGACACCCGACTCACCCTCCCCGAAGGCCAATACGATACTCCCAAGGAGTTCATGGGTGGGCTGTCAAGACTGTTGCATTATAAGGCTCTACGGGAGGTCACGAATACTTCAAAACCCATCAAAGCCTATCCCTTCAAGAATCACGTGAACTTCGATTACAACGCACACAACGACAAGGCAGAGCTTATCGTCACCGCCAACGCGAGTGTCGTACTGAGTCCTATCCTACAGCAAATGCTGGGTTTCGATCTACGGACGTTCGCTGGTCCCACCGCCCACCAAGGCGAGATCCCGATGGATATGAAGTCGGGTATGTACGGACTCTACGTCTACTCGGACGTGGTGGACAACCACATCGTGGGCGATATCAACACACCTCTGTTACGGGTGGTGCCCATTAAAAAGTTGTATGGAGATCAAGTCACCCACAGTTTCACCCACATGCTCTACCTGCCCGTACGACAAACACACATCAACACGATCACGGTGGATATAAGAGATGACACGGGACGACCGGTGGCATTCGAACGCGGGAAAGTGGTGGTGACACTTCATTTTCGACAAGCACGTGCTCCCCACTTTGCATAATGAAGGTGCCTTACGAGTGCGATGCACGCAGCTATATGGACTATTATGCCCAACAGGCCGTGGGTGGCTTTCCGGTTTTTAGTGGTGCACGCATGCAACGTGGACATGGACTGGGGAACATACTCGGGAGCATCGTCAAAACGTTCCTGCCCTTGGTGACGCGTGGGGTGAAAGCAATCGGCAAACAAGCGGTACGCAGTGGACTGCAAGTGGCCGGTGATGTCTTGGGGGGTACGGCACCCAAAGAAGCCTTGAAACGGCGGGCCAAAGAAGCGGGAGGCGTCTTGGTGGCCAAAGCACAACGCACCGTAGGGAATAAAAGAGCTGCCCCACCGAGACCACGCACCAGTCGACGACCGACCCAGCGACGACGCACATCGAAGACCCGGGATATCTTTTCTTAAACATGTCCTTGATCCACGCCGAGTCCTGCCCCTCCACCAACAGTGAATTTGATTTGTGGACCGTGCCGCCCACACAGACCAGTGCCGAACAAGGATTATGGGTGGAGCATCTCCCGCTGTCCAGCATCAACGCAACAGGGCCCATCGAGTTCACCATCAGTAATGCGGATACGGCCTATGTGGATTTAGCCCATACATACTTGTATGTGAAAGCCAAGATCGTCAATGGAGATGGCACCAGAATCGCCGACCAAGCAACGGTGGGCCCGACGAATCTCTGGCTGCACTCGATGTTTCAACAGGTGGATATATTTCTCAGCGACAAACTCATCAGTGACTCGACCAACACGTACCCCTATCGAGCCTACATCGAGACGCTGTTGTCGCATGGGCGAGAGGCTAAAAAATCTCAACTGACAGCCGCTTTATTCTACCAGGACAAAGCCGAGCACATGGGCGCAGAGAACGACAATACGGGATATAGCAAACGCAAGGCTTTGACCGCGAACGGCGTCTCGGTGGATATGATCGGTCGACTGCACGCAGACATGTTCATGCAAGACCGATACCTCTTGAACAAGATCCCCATCAAAATCCGACTGATACGGGCGCCTCCGACCTTCGCCTTGATGGCCACTAACGTAGAGGCGCATGCAGCTGACTATAAGATTGTCATCGAAGACGCAGTCCTGTATGTCCGAAAAGTGAAACCGAATCCAGCCGTTCAATTGGGACACATGAAAGCCTTGGAAACAAAACCAGCCCAGTACCCTATCCGACGTGTACAAACCAAAGTGTTCTCTGTGTCTGCTGGAAATATGAGCGCCAACAAAGAAAACCTGTTCCTGGGGAACTACCCAAGCGATTGATCCTGGCCTGTGTGGAAAATACCAGTTTCAGTGGAGCCTACCCAGAGAATCCGTTTGACTTTAAACATTTCGGCATCAATTTTGTGGCCCTGCATGTGGATGGACAACAGGTGCCAGCCACGGCCTTAACCCCGAACTTTGGGCGCGCGAATTTCATTCGAGCCTATCAGAGCCTGTTTACAGCCACCGGTCAAATCAACCAGGACGAAGGGAATTTCATCAGTCGAGAGGACTACGGGAACGGATACACGTTGTTCTGTTTCGATCTGACCCCCACCTTAGAGAACGACCATCAGCTGGCCCTGGCCAAGCAAGGCAATTTACGGTTGGAAATCCACTTTCTACGAGCCCTCCGGAGCACCGTCAATGTGATCTGCTACGCCGAGTTTGACAACATCATTCAAGTGGACAAGGCGCGCAACGTGCTGTGTGACTTCTCCACCTAACATGGATACAGAGCAGATAACCACCGTGCTGGAGAATGACCCAGAGACACGTATGATGTTTCAAGGGGTGTTCGCCCGAGATGTGTTCCCATTAGACCGTATGTATCCTGCTGCTTACGTTCTCAACACGGACCCGATGGATCGGCCCGGTGAACATTGGGTGGCCGTGTACTTGACAGAACAGCAGGGCGAATACTTTGACCCGTACGGCCTGCCACCCCTCCATCCCGATTTAACAGACTTCATGGATCAAGGCACAGAGACGTGGTGTTGGAGCAGTCAAACGTTGCAAAGCCTGACCAGTAGCGTGTGCGGACAATATTGCTTGTTTTACCTGTACCATCGATGCCGGGGAAGACCCTTATCTACCATCGTACAGATGTTTGACGAGTACCCCAAGGCCGAGGACCGCGATGTACTCGTATATGACTGGGCCGCCCATCATTTCAATGTACAAGTCCCGTTCTGGGCTTGAATTCTTTCAATGTACACACGCCCGCTGTTCTGGGCTTAAGTTTAGCCCCCTGTTCAAGTTTACAAGCCCCTGTTCTGGGCTTCAGTTCTTTCAATGTACAAGCCCCTTGTTCTGGGCTTCAGTTTTCACGTGGTTGTTCTCACGTTGTTGTTGTTCACTGAATAAAAAAATGAGATCTCACCAAAAAACCCTGTCTTGTGTGTTTTATTCATAATGCATAAATGCTCAATGTGGAGATTCAGTCAAACTGAAATCAGTGGTGTAGGATGGGGCCAAAATGTAACCCATCAATGTTAGAATGCAAGAGCACTATAGTAAAATAGAGAGCCAATGAAATCAGCCCACAGACCAAGTACGTGTTTTGGTCTAGGTTTGGAGCGAGCATTTCATTGAGGTGCGTGTAAAGGAAGACGGTGAGTGAAGACTCGTCCAACACGTATAGATTAAGTTTATTACTATAAGTTATATGAGCATAATGCATGAAACTGGTTTTGAACACCGTATTAGCCAATCAGTGGCCTAGAATGGAGCCAAAGGTAACCATCCATGTCCAGAAAACATTACCAGCGTGTACAAGAACCCGGATGTAAGCGCGGACGTACGCGACAAGTACCTAGTACCCGTCCATTGGTTCTTTTATCAATCGCTCATTGGCTCTTTTTTCTCGACCGCTGATTGGTCCAAATGGACCTGCCCATCCTTCCCAGGTTCATTTACAATCCCCTTTTTTGGGGTTCAAGCTCTGTATATATCGATGCCGCAACATTGTCCCTTCCGAACCTTGCCGAAAGGGAGACCTTTTGATCCGACATGCATCCGCGCACTGCCGGTGATGCCGCGCACTTCCGGAGAACCCGCGCGCGCGCGCGCTGCGTGCCGGATGATGCCGCGCGCGCGCTGCGGCCGGGGCGGACCGGGGCCGGGGCCGGGAAAGTTGGAGGTAGTGTTTGAGCATTCTGAAAAACCGGAAGTGACGTCACACACACTTGCGCAGACCCACCAAACCACGTGAACGCCATTGTGGGGAAAAAACCCAGTACATGACAGACACAGATAAGTCTAGACATGTCCAAAGGTCACGCCCCATTCACCCAAACCGGAAGTGTCGTCACAACCCACGTGACCTGCGCAGCAGAATGGAAACGACACCCTAGTCTAGCCCCCTCACCTAGGCTTCACATGGATGCCTCACTCGATCCCAGCGGCCCATGAGGAGCCCACCTAGACCCCAAAAACGTCTATGTCCATACCCCTTTGTCCACTGCGCATGCGCAGAGTGACCCTATTTCAACCCCACATCCACGCCATCAGATGCTCCATTACATAGGCTTCACATGGATACCTCACACGACCCATTCGAACCGTGAATAGCCCATCTCTACCCCAAACACACACCCACATACCCCCCAAAAATGCCTGCTTTCTCTAATACGGCCAGGCTGCGCATGCGCAGACTATTGAACACGGACGAACCATTAGTGTAGCCAAGTGCTCCTGCATGACAGCTTCAAAATAAGACCTCATATGACACCATTGGACCATTAGTGGCCCACCTAGACTCCAAAACGTCCACCCCGTATGGACCTATACACCCATAGCCATGCAGTATAGGCCTATGGGCCTACCCAGGCCGCGGTGACTTTTTTCAAAAATTTCACCGTTTCGCTCCGGGACACTTCCTATCATGTTCTAAATGACGAGACTAAGAAAACAAACAACCATACCGCAAATGTCTAGAAGTAGGTTTCCCAGGGGGACAAACATTGGTCCTATACCCCCAGTATGGGACTATATGGGTCTATATGGGTCTCGGTGACTTTTTTTCAAAAATTTCACCGTTTCGCTCCGGGACACTTCCTATCATGTTCTAAATGACGAGACTAAGAAAACAAATCCAAACAACCCTACCGCAAATGTCGAAAAGTAGGTTTCCCAGGATGGTCCTATACCCCCCATACTCCATATAGGCATTTTCCCGTAATTTAGGATAAAGTCCGTGTTCCGTATTTTTTCAGGAAAAATTTTACATACACCCACCCTGGAACTAGGGGGAGATAACTCTATTGATAGGCAAGCCCCGTTAAGCCCGGCGACCTATACACCCCCCATACCCCATATAGGCATTTTCTCGGATTTTTCGATAAAGTCCGTGTTCCGGGGTTTTTTTCAGGAAAACTTTTACATGCACCCACCCATGACTGGATGCCCCTTCACCTAGGCTTCACATGGATACCTCATACAACTCCATCGGCCCATTAGAAACCCCGCTCGATCCCAAAACGTCTATTTTCATACCCTTGGGCCACCGCGCATGCGCAGAATGCCGATATTTCAACCCCACGCCCAGCCCATCAGATGCCCCCTCACATAGGCTTCACTTTGATACCTCACTCGACCCCATCGGACCATGCAGCGTATTTCCAGTCTAGGGACTACTTTTTCTCCGCGGAAGCTTTTTGCCGCGACCGCATTACCGCCAGGACCGCATCACCGCGGATGAATACATCCCCTTTTCCACAAAATTCAAGATGGCCGCCAAGCGCACACCTCCTCAAAAATTCAAGATGGCGGCCAAACTCTGGCAGATCGAGTTGTCTCCCTTGCGTCCAGAGTGTACAGATGGCGCTACTGGTTCCTCCTCAAACCCTCCTCGTGACGTCACTACATCCGGGTGAAAGGCGACTCAATTCCCGTTAACACTACTACTATTATAGAATATCCTAACAGAACTAAGACTCTGGGAGAGTATTGTAACTAAACTATTATTGTCGTTTGTCAAGCCTCACGAGGCAGTGAGTAAAGACACTATATCCAGATGGATACAGTTAGGGCCCAGCACAGGCCCTCAAAACAAGAATTTTTGGGTGTGTGGGCGGTGGTATTACGGTGAAGTGTCGAAATATGGGGTCTCTATACATAACCCCATGCTTTATATAAAAATACACCAAGGTGTGAAACGAGAAATAAATGGTTTACCTCCAAACAAAATACATCGGCATATTCTACAATTGTCACTCTATATATTCCCGTCGTAAAATTAGTAAATTTGTGAAATTTTATACCTTTGCCGGGCGATTCAAAATCCAACGTAACTGTTCATTCATCTCGGCACAGCGAGATGATGGCCCGCTTCTTTCTCAATTCTGATTGGTCAGTCGACACACGCCTCCGGGAAGAGAGGTCACACACTGATCAACTGACCAATCAGAATTGAGAAAGAAGCGGGCTATCATCTCGCTGTGCCGGGATGAATGAACAGTTACGTTGGATTTTGAATCCAACGGTGGTCACCCTAATACCACCGCCCACACCCCTCAAAACTCTTGTTTTGAGGGCCTGTGGGCCTTGTCAAGCTGGGGTTGACATGTCCATATTTGTCCCTCACAATACCAGATCGGCCTCGCCCAGTACTGCATCCAGTAAATCTGTGCCCACTCATACTATCATGAAAACGACAGGCTGTAGTCAGGAGTCAACTTTTGCAAAATACTATGAGAACCCGGTTTAAGAACCAGGTCGGTTTGACCGGCTTGTTTTGGATAACCGTTAAACCGTTATATTTGTTAATTGATGCACTTCTGAGATGATTCATAATACATATGCAAGTCGACTTTATTGTGGCATTTCGATCACGTGATTCTGGGAATTCGCGTATGACATAGAAACCACTAATATTACTCTTTATACTCAAAGAATAAAAGAGTATTGCGTGGGTGATATTTTGTTTTATGGCTTTGTTTCGGTAACCGTATGCCGCTTTGAACATCTCCTGTGATCCTGTAGTGAACTACAGCGAGGTAGAATTAAAAATTTAACGCGAACTTAACAAGTTTGATTGGAATTCTGTCGAAATGTGTTGTTCACGTAGGGATCACATCCCTCCCTGGATATTTCATATACATGTATCTGTATTTCCACCTTTGGTTTGTGTAGGCATTATGGTCACTCAAACGCTTCAGAATATGCCTCCTAGCGAGTTCTCGCGCAATCTCATGTGATCCATTCGTAAACAACACAGCTCGGCAGTTTTCCAATCAAACTTCAAACTTAGCAAGTTCTCGTTTAATATTTGTGTCGTGTTTACACCTCAGTATAAAGGGAGACTTCATCAGTATTCTTTCTGTCTGTCAATCAATATGCATATAAGAATGACCATATCCTATTTCGCCTTGTCCACTCAATATTTCCTGAACTAGTCAGCTGATCTCAAGAAAAAGGAAAATCAATTTACTCCCAACTCGAGTAATAAGCAAAGTAACTTACTTCTGTAAATCCAGTTTGATCTCGATATTTCAGTGAAATTTTATTTTTCATCGATGGCCTACATGACAACATTCAACTGCACAATACACAACCACATTGGTAATAAGTGACTAATCAGTACTCCGGCAATTTCACAACTATAATTCACATCTTTTTAGTAAACACGTCCTCAGTACTTTAGGTACTTCGATTAATTACTTGTGTGGAAATAAAAATTCGAAAACCACGCTTGAGTAAGAACCGTAGTAATGGATAAGAGAAGAATACTGCCGAACAACTTAAATTTTTAATTGGGATGGAACGAACAATCCAAATCCTTTGTTATTCTAAAAGTAATATGCTAATGTTGAAGGTTCATGCTGTTGAAAGAAACACACCGTACTCGCCTGAAATTCAAGGCATATTCCATTAATTCGATGGTGAAGTGGCTGCATGCCGGAATTTCAGGAGAAATCCCTGGATCATTTTGAGAGTGTAGCCTACCGCTTTTCGTGCTGTGAAGATTCATCCGAATCGACTGTTTATACTGAGAAGACAAAGCATAATTACAAAGGCAGAACTTTTAATGCAGGGCCAGAATCTTTCGCTTGGAATGGCTCTGCTCTGGTGTCAGGCTCTTGCTATTGTAGACGATCAGGAACCCATATATATACGCAATGGTAATCAATCTGGTGCCTGGTACATGTTCTGTGCTTTTTCCCCTCTCGAAGGCCGTTTCACTTATTGAGGACGAATATGGTGAAATAGAGATGAAATTTAAGTGAGATACATTCGGGACTTGCCGATTATAAAATATGTTATAAGGATATTATAATGACAAGCCTCTCCGGCCATTGAAACCTGATGACCTATATTCGTTCATTCTGTGATCATATGGGAGTGGGTTTTTTTGGTCGATTTTCACACGTGTAGTTTTTAATTTGTAGACTACGCCCACGTACTGAATGATCTGACGCTAATACCTAATATGGGAATGATTTTGAAATGTTTTTGAGAGAGAAAGAATAAGTTGGTCGTTAGCTGGACTAATATAGGAAAAGTTCCGTGATTGAGCGTTCTATGCAATAATCATACCTCTCTCATGTGTGTTGACCATGTTCATGCTGGGTGCCTCTCTCAAATACTTTTCTTTCTACGTTAAATTCTTTAATTTTGGACCTTCTATATGTCGCTGGATAAAATTCCCCAAAACGCCCGCATCATTATAATGACCAAATTTTATGATACCATGAGACATGAACTGGCAAAAAATGTATTTATTTGTTTGGGGGAAAATGTTTTCAATACCTTTGCGAAGCAAAAATGAAATAAAATGACAAAGAATTTCGACGAAGCGACTTTCAGAAAATAAATACTACAACCGGCCAGGAAAAGGATAAATAAAATGACTCAACTAAGTTTTGGAGATCCTACGAGCAAAATTATTCATTTCGCCTGAAGCACATGGCCGTACATACATTTTCGACTCTGCACGTGAACACAAAATGATGCATCAGTTTTTAGTGATAAATTAAGTTACTTGTGTGGACACAAATGATTCTTGCAAAAGCTTTAGGGTAAATCATATGATGTGGAATAGAATGATTTGATAGCAAAATTTAAGGAAATTGTGTCCTTCATATAAGGCGACATGAAATTCAAAACTAACGGGGGTTCGGTACTGCGGATATTCCCACGCCAGTTATTTCATATTATACTTCTGAAATAAAATATGGTTCGTGCAAAAGCTTTAGGGTGAATCATTTTGATAGCAAAATTTAAGACAATAGTGTCCGTCATTTAAGGCGACACGAAATTCAAAACTAACAGAGGCGCAGTGCTGCGGGAACCCCCACTTGTTCCTTCATATTGTACATCTGAAATAAAATAATGACATCAACCTATTAGTAAATACAATAAAGGAATATATTGTAGGTGATTCGGCATGTATGTGTGTGTATAAACAATGTACACTGTTCTCATACCGTAGATAGGTTAGTTTCGAATGAGGGTGAGAAGCTGTGTAACATCCCCAGAGGTGGGGACATCCTTCCGAGGGTAGTGCATAGCTTGAATAAGAGAGAGAGAGAGAGAGATGAGAGAGAATTAAGATTCAACGTCGCGTTCAGCAATATTTCAGCTATAAAGCGACGAGGTTGAATAAGTGTAGCGTCATATAATCTCCCGGAATATATGAGAATTGGGCGGGGGTCAGGCATAGCTTAGTTCAGGAGAGATATAGTGTTGGGCCGAGAAGCTGTGGACCGGAACAATTTCGTAAGTCCGAAACCATTTTCTTTACAGGGACAAGAACACGGACATCCACAGACATAAGGAAGATCCCTATATTGTACTTTCCGCAGCTAAAACTACAGGCTCGATAAAAAATCTGTACCGTTTTTCAGGAATTATTGTCCGGAAATTATATTTTAACTTTGTCCCCAGGCCTCTCCACCTACAGGTGGATCCGCACCAAAAAAAAGATCAATCACATGTTCTTGTTACTTTGGCACTTGAATTAACGTATCTATTTCGGTGGCTTTAAAATCTGCAAGGGTATTGTCTCTGTTTAATTCATTTGTGGGAGAAATGTATATACGCAGGTACGTGTTACAGGGCCTACAATCACCATACGGTACACAATTGAATGGCATGCATGCTATAATCCAGGAACTGAATGTACTTTAGATGCAAATAACTTCAGATTATTTTGACAGTCATAAATGTGAACGAATCACTGATGTGCTATCTATGCAAATGAGAATATCGATTTGGTCCCCAAACAGAGGCAGCCACTTTACCATAGCATATAGGTCCAGATTGAAAATTGCATGTAACAGAAATTGTAGATAAAACACAAGTACCCAGTCTCAGACAGAGCCTAAAAACAATAGGTGACAGGAGCCTAGAATGGAGCAATGTGCACAACAAATTTGAAGTTGATTGACGAAGACATTCGGAAGTTATCCGACGGAAAAGATAGAACAAAGGGGAAATTTGCATACAAGGGGATTTGTAAAACCCCAATTCCCAGTTTCGGACAGCGCTGAAAAACAATAGCTGTCTTGCCCTGGGCAGGACCAATATGCACCACAAATTTGAAGTTGATTGGCGACGGCATTCAAAGTTATCCGACGGAAAAGAAAAGTGGAAAAAAGAAGAAGCGGAAGAAACCGAAGAAACAGAAGAAAGAAGAAACTGACAAACACATAAGGCCTCCCTTGGCTAACTAGCTTGCTTTGGAAAGCTTGCTTGGAGAGAACTGCTACATACCGGCTATAAATTTAAGAGAGCAAAGAAATCAGTGTATTTGGTTGAATGACGGTATTAAGGTTGTTGGAAAACCAATATTCTACAGCAGGTGGTTCACCAGAGGGGATAAATATCTAAATGATCTCTTAACCCTACCTGGCCTGGGGGGGGCGCCCCCTACCAAACTTTCTGCGCTATCTCCGGAACGACAAAAATGGAGAGCTGAAACTCTTTGACTTTTTAGTTTATCATATTGGGGTCATTTTGAGCCGATTTGCATAACCCCCCGAGCAGAGGATCATGGATAAATTCAATATGGCGGCCACGTGGGGTACCAGAAAAGTGATGTTTTTGTCATATTTCTTCAAAATTTCTGCTTTTCCGCATTGAAAAGTGGGCAAAAACTATTTTATTTCACATTACTTTAATATTTACTAAATTATCATGCAGTTTTTAAGGAGAAATTGCATAAATAAAAAAAATCGGAAAATCCCACCGAAAAGTCGACCAAAAAATGCCGTTTTTGAAAATGACGTCACTGTGACATCATCAAGGCGGCCATCTTGGATTTTTTTACATTTTCTGGTAGAGCTTGACCCAGGGGTATAGTGTGGTAAGTTTCAGCCCCCTAGCTCATGGGGTAAGAAAAATAATTAGGCCATTTCGCCCCCCCCCCCTCAGGCCAGGATACGTCTCAAAAAGCCCAGGCCAGATAGGGTTAACATACGAGGGTGGCTTCATGACGCTGGAGGAATTCGGGAATATATACTCTCTAAAAAAAGTTGAGTGAAATTTCACTCAAGTAAGAGTGGAAATTCATCCCACTCAATACTTGAGTGAGATTGTCACTCAGCTTGAGTTACTTTTCACTCAACTTGAGTTAAATGCACTCAACTTGAGTGACATTCACTCAAGCATAAGAGTGGAAATTCATCCCACTCAAGTTGAGTGAACTCGAGTGGTTTTAACTCAAGTTGAGTGAAAAGTAACTCAAGTTTGAGTGAACTGGAACATTTCACTCAAACTTGAGTGGAACAGTTCACTCAAGTTTTTTATACAGTATGGTATAAATACGAACTATGTGCAGTATCATCATGGAGTCGTCCAAGCTGTTAAGTGTTATACGGGGAGTAGTTGTGAAAAACCCTAAATGTGTGCTTATCCATGTATTCCAGAACTATTGCTGAAAAGCCAGAAGAGTTTTACAAGAGATATGTAGGAAAGAAATCTGTAACCCCAGTATCACAGGTAAAATGGGAAAGTATTTGGATATTTTCGATATTGAGTGGAAAAAAGTGTACTCGAGACCGTTCAAATGCTCACGCGACACTAAGCTTGGATGGTTCCAATTCCGTCTGCTACATAAAATATTGACCAGCAATAAATTCTTGTATAACATAGGTATTATGAATTCTCCCACTTGTGATTTTTGCCAGGAAGTTGTCGAGGATTTACATGTATCCCATATATTTTGGCATTGTCCGGTTGTAGCAGCCTTTTTGAATCACATTAGTGAATGGTTTAGATAGGTTAATATTTATCTCTATTCGTCTGAAAGAGTGCTGCTACTTGGAGTGGAGGGAAATGATTGTATATTTAATACAATATTGTTATAAAGTGGTATATCTATCAGTCTAAAACACGAAAACAACCTCCTCACATCAAGGCACGTAAAAAGCAGATAGATTTTTTGTAAATACCAAAAGTTTCATTTTTCGGAAGAACTGTGAATACCAAAAGTTTGAAAACCGGTGGAAAGATTTTTCCTGATTTATATGTGATAATATGACTGTATCCTAAAGGATCAATGTAACCCAGAAACCGATGGACCATAGAAAGGATCAATACACATGTTATTCGTTTTTTATTTGTCTTTGTATTTGTTTATATTTTTTGTATTTGTGTGTGTTTTCCTCATTTCTTCTTAAGTTTAATTCTCTTGTATTTGTCTGTATGATTCATTGTGGCGAAATAAATTTCTTAAAAAATATATATATTTATTTTCCTTCCCATAATATATATCCAGGCTATACAGGGAAATGCAAAAAATCCAAGATTTGTTTAACACTTTTATGAATAAAAAGGCATAAAAGCGCACAAGTTTCCAATCACACCCAAATGTCTGTCAATATACGCGCACACATGCAGTTTCTCCTATCTGGCTCTCTTGTGATTTCATCCTTCGTGACTTGTATTAAGCTGGGATAATGGTGAGAAATCTAAATAGATGTCCTCGAACTTGTAGCATTTCAGTGGGCAGCTTGAAAACTTCAATAATTATTAAAAACGAAGAATAATTTCATTCGCGGTGGAAATGTGATGTTCGTGGTGGGACTAATTTCCTTAATGAGTGTAGATGATCGAAAGAGTAAGAAATGGCAGATGTGTCTGTGTTTCTCTTATCATTGTAATTAATGGCCTGCTGTTTGTATATTTGAGTCAATCAACATTTCTACCCAATGAGCAACAGATCAAGATCGTTATTCTGAGTGTTTACATGTAGCCATTTCTTGCCTTTTCTCCTTGGTACCAAATTTAATCGATCCTGTTACATTACTTTGAAAACTTTATACGAAACCGATATTGTAACCATTGTAAAGGTGTGAGAGTACGTAATCTGTTCCATTGAAGCTGTCAATAAAACTGAGGGGCAAACGATTCACTCACATGTCCCGCTGTGGAGATTGAAAACCAATGGAAGTATGTCCCCCCAAAGAACGGTTTAGCGAAGAATCGGTCCTGCGGTGTTACAGTCAGAATTACATATCTATGGTATTCTATTTGGGCCAAGTTTGCGTCGCGTGGCGAGTTGCGAGTTTTTACCTCTTAAAAGGGGAAGATCGTCATGCAAGGATCTTCAAACCGGGAACACCGTGTGCAATATAGCTTGTCGGGTAGCTTTTCCAGGTTTAACAAGGTTCCCTACATGTAGTCACCTATTGTGTTTTCTTACATGACAAATAGCCCCTTAAAAGATAACAGAAAGTATCCAGTCGCCGGAGACCTCTCCGGCGCGTGGCGAGTTTCTAAAAGTCGCCACGCGACGCCAAATTGGCCCAATTAGAACACCATAAATATCACTGTATGATAGATTTTCTCTCAGTTAGCTTAAAGTATATCATTTTGTTGAACGATCTGAGTATTTTTCAGTCCCCGAGTCTTGTGAATGACCGCTCCGGGGTTAACCTGAAGTGTAGTTGTGCACACCTCATGTCATGCTAAGAATAGGCGTCTGCTCCGCCAACAGCTTGACGTAAGAGGCGACCAACTGCGGCAGCCGTTGGTTTCCGTGTGTGAAAAGGTACAGGACCCAAACGTCGTGATATGACTGAAATCTTGTTGAAAGCGACATCGTATTCACTCATTCACTTCTTGGAGGAGTGCGGGTTTTTTTTTCAGAATTGTCTATTTCGAGGTGAGAACATATCTAGCCAGTCCAGAACCAAATCTGTGTTTGGGCAAAAACTAGCAAATGACACGACCAGTATTTCGAGTGTAAAAGCTATCCTGCTTCTGGGCTGGCTTCATAGGTTTACGGAGAGAAAAGAGTGTTGCTTTCAACTCGAAGCAGAAGAATACACAACCTCAAGATGTGCTGACTGTGATATTACACATGCACATTTATCAGATTACATGCAGTGAACAGTGCAACAATGTCGAAGTGTTTATCTGTTTTTCTGTTCCAAGTTTTATTATACTTTTTTTAAATATATTTGTACGAAAATTATATTGGTATAAAACATTCCTGTCTTGTGTGAATTTGCTATAAGGTCAACACCAAATTTGCGTTAATTCCCCAAAACAAGAAAGGAGCTTGTGTTGATACAACACTCCGGTACGGTATGAATATAAATTATTCCCACTCAAGTGTTGAGTGAAAAATTCAACTCAATTTGAGTGGCTTCTTCCCAAGTTGAGTGAGGTCAACTTGGCTTCAAATCAAATTGAGCGAGAAGCATTTTTACTCTTTCGAGGCTTGACTGTATTCCTTAAATTCACCAAGGAATTTCCAAAGCATACGTGGGAAATCCTTGGCTTATGCCTAAAGTGTTTCGTTTTTTCCTCCCAATTCGAACATGCACGAATAATATACCTGATTATTAATTCAAGTTCCTTGAGTTGATTATCGAACTGAATGAAATTCTTTTTGGCTTCCGAGTTTGGTCAGACTTTTTTACTCGATGTAATTTCGAACTGTTGGACTCAAAGCGGGGCTCAAAGATCAGCGCGCGAAAACTAAATAGTGTACGTTTCTGATATATTCATAACACTTATGAAGATAAGTATCTCAAGCATTATTTGATCAGATACTTTCGGAATAATAGAGAACACCAGATGGTCATTTCAGCTTTGCTGATCTACATGTTGAGAATGCTAAATTGCAGGATATTCGCACCATTTGTAAATAGGTAGGCTATGTGCAGGTGCTAATAGGTATCACCGATTACCGAAGTGAAAAGAATACACAAATAAGATACACGATGAAAGTGAGCAGCGGCTCTTAACGTATGGATATCATAACTAAGCACCTGTCGCTATACACTAGATTCCAGATTTCACTTCACACCTTTCCATTTGACGGGGATCATTTAAAATCCCCAAAACTCTTGATTTTCCAGTCACCCTCGAACTGTCAGTGAGCAATGCTCGATGGATACGATTTCACGACCGATCTGAAACGGTAACAATTTACAGCGCTTTACAGTGTATATCTAAGAGCGGTTAAGGTAGTCATATCCTTACACTTGGAGTTCGCCAGCTGTGTTTTACATGGACTCGACAAACGGACTGGGGTCAATTTCTCCCGGCGAAGCTGAAGTGTCTGTGTTAACAGGGTATAGTGATGGTAAGTTGCAAAATATCTTATTTTGTTGCTGTTTTTAATTCTTTTTTCTATATATATATATTTTTTTTTGTTTTTTTTTGTTTTTATCTTTGATTATTCAAGTAGCATTACGCCTGACCCTAAGGTACAAAATAAAATAAAAAGTGATTGTTCTTCATCCCTTTCAAAATAATGAATTGATACATTGTGGCGAATTTATATTCATTTTTCATTTAACTACTGATAGATTTGCGCTCAAGCGCTATGGTTCGAGTCACCGGTCGTTTCCGGAAGAGCCGATATGTGTCGGAACTTTACAACAACTTTCGTCTGATCTCCAGTGTAGTATTCACCCATTGTCAGAATTTGTAACCTGCTAAACTGTCCGTGTAATACCCTCCGATTGCACGGTGATGAAAAACGCGGCACGCATGCGCATTCGGTCTGTATCGATTTTGATCGACACAGGGAGCATGTATGTATCTGCATAAAAGAGGGATGGAAAATGCATCCAGCATATCTCTGTAAAAGAATTAACAAATTTTATGTTGAATTCTTATACACAAACACACTGTACAATGTCTTGTTTAGCTGTAACATGCAGAGCCCACACCGCTCCCTTCACTAGCGGCCGATGTTGACTGGTCGTGATTTCACAGCCAGTGTAATCAGAAGGTATATCAGAGAGTGGGGTAACATGTATACAATCTAGAAACAGAGTAGTTAATGGGTTATAAAAATTACCCAAGGAGTGGCAAATGTTTCGCTCCATTTCCATTCAACCTTTACAATTTGATAAGATTTCCCCTTTCCAAGTGATGCAAAGTGATATGCTAATTTTCAGGTTCTTATCTGATCTCATTGTTTATTGTAAAATTTAGCACTTTTAAAGATATAATCAGCCTCAAATCTGGGCTGAAATCGATGTCTCTCAAACTCGGCGAAAGTGACATATGTTACAACAGGTACAAAATGAAACACATTTGACCAAAAAAAAACTAAACTTGTTTCCACCATTCACGAGAAAATAGAAGGAGTTGATCTCTAAAAATAAACAGCATGGCATGCCGTTTATTTTTCCACGGCCGTGTCAACAAGCGTATACACGTATGGTGCGTTCTACCAACGTACGGTGGGCACGAGCCATGACGTTATCCCATGGCTGCAGCTGTGCAGCATTCAAATTCGTGAGCGTCGCTACGTCACTCATACGTAACGCAGTGACGTCATTTTCCTCTCCGCGTACAACACACACTCAATGGCGAGACAGAAAAGCCGTCGAAGCGGGCAGAGTTACAAATTTCTCTGACAAGATATTCTTGCATTCGTTGTATATGACGATCCCACTATCGTCAAATATAATACATATGATGCTTTGGTAATCTTCCCTGCTGAAAAAACGCACAGGGGAGAGGTTACAAAATCCATCCATTTTGAGGCTGATTACATCTTTAAGCGTATGTCATAATGCAAATCAAATGCCCCAAACTAATATCTTAGAGGGGTAAGAAATTGATAGGCTGATTAGGCATGATCATTTTTTTTTTTTTTTTTTTTTTTTTTTCACTATGGCCCCGACACATGCGCAATTTCCAGACCTATCTTTCAAGTAAGGATAGCTCTGAATTTGTACGCTCAAAGCCCCGGCGCCAAACTAGATCTAGTTGTAGGAAAAATAACCGACGGACCATATTTACCGACGCGGTTGTAATAAATAATTCGATTCTATATTCCCTTACCTTTCATAAAATACCTTTGTTCAGAAGATACCATTCAGTGTTAGCTGCACGAGAAACCGAAACTTTAAACGAGCCGGCAGACACTGGCGAGTGACTTGGCGAGTAAATTGCAAGCTGAACCCACACAAGCAATTCAAACGGACGTGACCTTTCTGAGTTCGGGTCTCTCGTGCAGTTAATACTAAACATTTTATAATAAAGAAGATATTGTATTAAAAGTTAGATAATATAGAATCGAATTATTTCATTGCTTGATGCAATAGCATCGTTGAATATGGCCCGTCCGGTATTTTCTCTTCCGTGGCACCATCGCTAGTAACTAAAGTGTTAATCCACTAAAGTACGTCTTTATGTGTCCACAGGGACAACACTTAAAGAGCAGTCCCTGTGGACACACTTAAAGGGTTATTTCAACACTTTACGAGTGAGTTTCAACACTTTAGTTTTAAGCGTGTAGATTTGGTGAGTAGTTTGGCTCTGGGGCCTTGATCGTACACAATAGAGAAATGCCCCACTGAAGCTAGCATGTAAGGCTCACGATACAAGGCTAGTTTTTGAGTTTATGAAGGTGGCTTTTCCAATTCCGTTGTATTAAAAAATAATATAAAAAAATAAAATAAAAATAAATAAAAAATACCAAAGATAGTTTTCATTTTATATATTATTAAACTCATTTAATATGTGCGTTAGTGAGCAGATACGAATTCATGGCTCAGTCGACTATTATCTCGTCTCATTAAATCACTAAACTCGTTAAAAAAGGGGGGGGGAAGGCTTTTCAGTAGTATACAAAGGCCTGAACAATATGCACGAAACTAGTGCATAGCCAATCAGAAATGACAATGGAGGGGAGGTAAGAACCCATAACATCAATCTATACAGACCATTTCACTATTCCAACTTATCTTATTACACACTCAAGTCCTTAGGTCCTCGGAAATGGAACAAAACTTCCCTCTTACTTAAAAACAATTGATTCCTCGACACTTCAATTCAAAGGTTAAATCCTATCTTCTTGAGAACTGTAGTCAATTTTGATGATCCTTCGTATTAAGCTGTGTACACACCGCGTGGTTTTTTGGCTCAACTCACCTATTACATTTACTCAACCTAATTAGTTATATATCTATGAATAGAACAAGCCCATCTGGGCTTTATTCCTGCCATCCGCATTCCTACAACTGTCAATCTCATGTTATTATATAAATAATATATATAATTTTTTTTTCTTCCACTTATATGGCTGACACTGAATATGTATTTCTTTATGGTAATTTGGTGAATAAAATCTAATCCAATCACTTCGCTAAACAGCCCCATTTCGAAAACGAAGAATGAAACTTTTGCAGACAGACACATGTTTGTTGAACTAAAACACGCGCTATTTTCTTGTTTATTTATTTGCAGATTCGTCACTGAATTCCAGCTGCTGTTCTAGCTCTGTTCACGACACCAGCCTGGAAAGTTTAGACGAAATTATCACCATTGACCCGACAACTGACTTCATGGTCGTCAAAAATCCCAGCGCCCTCTGTGATGATCTTCGTTTTATCACGGAGATGCCCGAGATGTGTGACGTAAAGTTTCTGGTCGGCATGGACAAGGTGCCTGTGTATGGAGTGAAAGCCATCTTAGCTGCCAGAAGCAGGTAGGATTTGATATCCAATTATTCATATTTTTATGTTAGCATCTTTCGCATATCGCATATTAATTTGAAGGACAACTCACTGGAGTCCTATATTACACTCTGACCTTCACTAACTGACGCCACCGGTGCCAAAAATCGACGTTAGATGCACTGTTGATTTTTAACTGGATGATATCAGTACTTAATGTTGGTGAATGCTAATGAATGGTAGTTTGATTCTAGAACATTTTTGACACGGGTGGCAGTGTGGTTTGAACACAGTCAACTTGCATTGCAACACATAGATAACGAACAGATATATATGAACTTTATTGCAGTAGGCCTACCGGCCTATGAGCATACATGTAGAATCTATACAAACATTTGATGGCGGCTCTGGGGCATCCCACAACATGATAAATACATTATGTTACTGCGTTGGCGGGAGAAAGTACGCCAGGTTGTTATATTACGTCTACCAATGCATCTCTCGGGTTAAAAACTTTATCAACAAACAATGCAAGCTTTCTATTAATATACACACATTCAGAGCTAAGTAATCTAATAAACTTATCCCTCGTAGGATTATTCCATTAGTATTTATCGATGTATTTTTCACGATAATCTGCATACCTACTGCAAATCAAAACAAAGTGATATTCATCTTCGATGACGTTACACAGTGTACATTTACGTTTTTCCAAAGGAGTTTTAACTGGTTTTCTCCATCTACCAACTTCAATATGCAATCTGTGTGAGGAGGTTCTCAATTTTGTTACGGCCGTTCTGAGCTTCCATACGCATATATTTTGCAGATAAGACTGAAATTTATAAACACAAAATTTCCCGTATAATCTTGCCCTACTGGATTCAGCTAAGCGGGATTGCCAATTTTGAACAAAATTGTCAGTCATGCGCTGTTTTATTAAAGAAAGAAACACAGTTTCGTTTCCTACTGTTTCAAATTCCCAAGCATAGAAAACTCCCAAATTGCTAAGCAAGTCTCTGAGTAGATATGCCCAATTAACTCTACGCCGTTGTAGCAGGTCCCTCCTTAAAGCCGAGTATACACAATGTACAATGCTAGTATTACTGGATTTCAGAATTTTTAGCCAAAATTTTACAATTAAGATGTATCGATTGATGTTCATTGGACAACGTCCAAGCTCTCCATAAATATAATCATTTTGAGTACACTGCTTAACACCAAGAATTTTCTTACTGAACTGTAAATGGACACGTTCAATCTGTGGTGCATTTACAAACCCCCACACCTCTGCGCCGTAATTAAGTATTGGACTGATTAATTTGTCGAATAATTCTAAGCGATGTTTTGGACCAAGGTCACCGAATTTGCTCAAGTATTTCTCCAATTTGAATATCGCTTTTTGTGCTTGCCCAGCAAGAGTTAACTGAGTATTTGCAAATGCACCCCCAGTAGTGAAAACAATACCTAAATATGTAAATTTATTTACGATCGCAATTCTTTCGTTACCATATGCAAAGTGCAAATCTTTCGGCAAACGTCCACCTTTTTTAAAAACCATAATATTTGATTTACTGATGTTCACTTTTAGCCTCCATAACGAGCAATAGCTGTGGAGAGTATTTAAACCAATTTGTAAACTCTCCACTCCTTTAGCAAATATTACAATATCATCTGCGTACAATAATAAAAAGACTTTTAAGTCTCCAATGTTTATACCATCAGCCCCTTTCAAATAAAATTCATCTTCAATATCATTTAAGTACATAGCAAAGAGGAACGGCGACATACATTCCCCTTGGCGTACACCTGTGCAGCAATAGAAATCCTCACTTAACATGTTTTGATATTTAACTCTGGACCTCACAGCTTGATACATGCTATTAAGTATTTTCAGAATTTTTCCTCTAACTCCCACTTTGAGTAACTTGAACCATAAATTTTCACGAACAACATAATCAAACGCCTTTTTAAAATCGACAAAAGCGCAGTATAATTTTTGACCATTATTTAGCACATGAGAGATAATTCCGTGCAATGCAAATATATTATCAACTGTACTTTACCCTTTACGAAATCCAGACTGGGCGTCAATATAGACAGAATAATCCTCTGCCCATGCATTTAAACGATTGTTCAAAATTCGGGTAAACAGTTTTCCAATATTACTCAATAAAGTAATACCCCTATAATTCTCCGCTTCATTGTAGCTGGGACGAATATTAAAGGGATATGAAACGTACCCCGACATCAAAGGCGCCGCCGCGAGCTCCCGCTGAACGTATGACTCGCCTACCAGGTCTCGCGCTCTACGCGCGTGAGCCTTTGCATCGCCTAGTTTTCGTTACGAATTCATTCTAGATTTTACCAGATTTATAGACGTTCTTCTGCAGTAATTTGCATCAGATTATTTGATCGAGACGGGTACTATTTTGAGAGAGGAAACTTTTGAGGGATTTTCATCGAAAAGATGCATATTTTCATGACAACTTTCGACCGCTCTGCGCTGCCGATAACTGAGCGGCTGGAGCGGCGAGGAAAAACTCATTTTTCCCCTTCTTTGTGATCAAGTGAGTGAGTGAATAGAATTTAACGTCGCTTTCAACAATATTTCAGCTATATCACGACGATCAAACTTCTCATTTATCTCAATTTTTGAAGTATATCTGTGCTAGTTTTTACAAAATATGCAAGCATGTCATTGACAGTACGTAAAATGTTTTAATTTTTCATTTTCGTTTTTGTAAATAATTGCTCGTGAAAATCGTAAAAATGCCAAATATGTAGAATTCTGAACAAATCTCACAATTCTTGTACGTTTTTGTGATTGAACTACTCTTTTGGGTCATATGTTTTTTTCTATTTTTTTTTCTTCTGTGCACTAGTTTTGTTTCTTGTCGTTTGCATGATGTATTCCTTTTGCCACTCGTTAAGATGTAAAGGATTTTTTTTTGTCACCAATCTTGGCCTAAATTGAGTTGACTGGCGTTCACGTTAATGGAGCCTTGTTGACAAGCACGTGTATTCGCCCAGCATTGACCAGCGAAACAGGGCGGGACTCGCAGCAAGCACACGTGACGGTCTTTTGCGCACAAAAGCTAATCAGTGACGAGGCGTACTAATTAGCCAATCACTAATCACTCATTAACATATTAATTAGCGAGACAAACCCTAGTTCAAAGAGAGGAGCCGCGTTTCATATCCCTCTATACTCGTCCCAGATTGTAGCTACCCTTCTTATGGAGCGGTATGACATAACCTAGAGACCACTCACTGGGAAAATATCCTTTATGGAAAATCACATTAAATAAATTTTCAAGAACAGGCAAAAGTACATCCTGACCTTTATTAAGAAATTCGTTCAGAATCATATCAGGACCGGCAGATTTGTTGTGCTTCAACTGACTTATAGCACCGATAATTTCATTCACGGAAATTTCAGAGTCCAGTTCTGCAAACATAACTGGAGTTTCGCCCTGTACATAACGTTCATAAAGAAAACAAGCGTCTTCATCAGGATTAAAGAAATGGTCATTTGGGTTATTAACGGCTTTAAAATATCTTTCAAAGTCGGAAACAGTCAGATTGCTTTTTGGCAAATTTGCTGCACTTTTTAAAAGTTTCCAATATTCTCTTGCATTTTTATAACGTACTTGTATAAGTTTATCAGTTTGCACATCATTGTATTCCACTCTACATTTCCGTACCAAGGACTTATATTCAGATCTTGACTTAACCAGGTTTTCTCGGTTTTCTACGGAGTCATTGCCCCTGTATAAATTTAACTTCTCATAAAAATATTCTCGTTTTACATTGCATCGGGCATCAAACCATGGTGCGTCACCCTTATCATTAACATTTCTATTCAAAAAACAGTGTTTGACAAAAGGTGTGCCACATTCTTCTAAGATATGTGCAAATGTTTTGACCTTGGCATCAATATCATCAACAGAGATATCCTTATTCAGGTCCTCCATGAAATTATTCAACTAATCTTTTATATTGGTCGAGTGTAAATTATTCAAAAATTGGTCACTCTTACTTTCTTCCCAAACATACTTATGGGGGCAATCTAAATAAGCTTCATCATTATCTGAATTGCATTTTTCTTTATCACATATTACACTAAATGAAAAATGTATTAAACAGTGATCAGATAATATGTTAGGGTCCCCGACATCAAAATCCTTTATACATTTTAAGTCATTATCTTTCATCAGAACGTAGTCAACCAGGCTCTGTCCTTGATGTGTTATACAGGTAAATTTCCCAATATTATTGTCAGCCCCGCATCGTCCGTTTGCAATGCGGAGACCAGTCATTTTACAAAAGCCCAACAGCAGGGCTTGTGTTTTGAGGCGAGTGATTGTATCCTTTAACCTTAATCACTCGCCTCAAAACACAAGCCCTGCAACAGTCGGTTACCATTCGCATTTTTGTTTGCGCCATCTTGAGAAGCGCGTGGCAACGGGCGATCTGGGATGTAATCATCTGGGACAACGATGTCACGGCACACATTATCGATTACATAGTCTGCATCAGTACCAGTCCGAGCGTTAAAATCACCACAAACAATTATTTTACAGTTCTGCTGATCCAATCTCACTAATTGATGCTCTATTCGGTCAAAAACGCTGGACTGAACGAAAGGTTGCCTGCTCGACCCCTCGGGTAAAACATAACACAGACACAAGAATATGTCTTCGGATTGATCAATGGAGGCACTGGACAGTTTTATCCAAATTATGTCATCTTCAACTTTCACCACGTAATTTTTATCCAGAGTCGCGTTTCGCGTTCTTTTTCTTCAAAATCCTGTGTCGCTGGACGTTTTCAAAACCATCTACCTCAAGGTCACTGTATGGGGATGTCCAAGTTTCTGTCAGCATAACAACATCGTTTGACTTAAATATCGCTTTGAGCTCTGGACATAAGAGTTTGTTTGTTTTCTTTGTTGCAAGACCCTGTATGTTTAAGAGTGCACATCTAATTTCCAAAGGTACTCTCTCCCCGCTGGCCTAGCTGGTTGATGACGACTGAGTGTAACGATCATTCTCCATTATGGAAGGTGCATCACTAATGTTAGACACAGGTGGTCCCCCGGGATTGTTATTGTACTGGAGAAGTCTTGCATGTATATCAACCAGCACATTTGTTTGTGGGCCGTGTGATGACACACTAGAACGTGATGGGTCAACCCATGGACGAAATTGCTCATTTGGTGTAGACATCGAAGTATTTACACCTACCGGCACATCAGATCTCAATTCCTGAAATAATGGTCGCTCCCTCTGCCATTCTTGCATTTGCAGGTTTGGGATAAAGCCATTTGGAGCTTTTTTAGATCCATCGGGCTTATTAAGCTTGATCGAGCTTTAAAAATGTCACTTTTACTCTTACTGATCATGAGATGTCCAATTTCCGTGGCGAAGCGCACGTTCACAGTTTTACCGTGCTGAGATGAACATGGGAGAAGTTCAAAACCGAAACAATCTCCCTTGTTCACAATTGCGTTGTTGTTATATTTCATATCAAATTATTCTTATGATGCACAGTCAACAACGTTTTCTCACCTCTTGTCTTCTCATCAACACTTTATATCTCCTCATCAAACGTCCAACTTGAAGCCATCATCAGATCATGGCGCCTCGTTTTCACTATGATCTGGGAAGCCCACGTGATCGGATATGCCGAAATATGGATTTTTAATTTTCGAGCGGGTATGGTGGACCTGAATGCACATCATGTATATACAAAGCAAACTTTTATTTGGGCAAATAAAATACTGTGGGTTAGTACAGATCAAATCATGGGACAGTATATCTGGAATCCCCGATTTCATACTTAATAGTTGGTGGCATGCCTGAAGCGCCGGTGTAAACGTCTGCAAACGTGGTGTGTGCGTTTTGACAGGAAAGGGGCAACTGCTAGTATTGGATCTGATGACAATGTTTCGTAAAATAATATATCTTTTATTCAACGAGTTTCACCACCAAGTAATCATTCGATAGATGTGATTAGCAGCTCAATTATTATTCCATATTTGAAAGTTTGGCTTGTATGTGCATTCAGGTCCACCATACCCGCTCGAAAATTAAAAATCCATATTTCGGCATATCCGATCACGTGGGCTTCCCAGATCATAGTGAAAACGAGGCGCCATGATGGCTTCAAGTTCGACGTTTGATGAGGAGATATAAAGTGTTGATGAGAAGACAAGAGGTGAGAAAACGTTGTTGACTGTGCATCATAAGAATAATTTGATATGAAATATAACAACAACGCAATTGTGAACAAGGGAGATTGTTTCGGTTTTGAACTTCTCCCATGTTCATCTCAGCCCGGTAAAACTGTAAACGTGCGCTTCGCCACGGAAATTGGACATCTCATGATCAGTAAGAGTAAAAGTGACATTTTTAAAGCTCGATCAAGCTTAATAAGCCCGATGGATCTAAAAAAGCTCCAAATGGCTTTATCCCAAACCTGATTTGTGCGCCTGTCGGATCGCAACCTCTGTCATCTGCCATTCTTTCCATCGGTATGGTTTCTTCTGCCTTGTCATGTTGCTGTGCCGTATAATCCTTCGAAGTACGGACATCGTTGTTCTCGTCGTGTGTTCGATAAACATGGGGAGGTTGACGGCGGGTATCCTGTCTGCTGGCCTCAACCTGCCTGCCCGAGTTCTGCTGGACGACTGTCAACTGGTTATACGTGTGCGGTTCCGTTGTAACCGGAGTGGCCCGATTACCGCTCATTACGCGTGACCAATCAGGAAACAGATCACGGACAATACTACCATTGATAACCAATTTTGCCGGGTACCTGATTGACACCTTGTTATACCTGTTCTGCTTCGCTGCCTTGTAATCACTCCACAGCAAACGCCGGGCATTTACTATTTCTTGTGGATAGTCTCTACTCACCCCATATGTTGATCCCTTCAGTTTATAGGCGTTTTGCATCACAATGTCGGTGTCGTAGTAGTCCCTGAATGCTACCATAATTGGTCTCGGTCTCACGGCCCCGAAATGAACCAAGCCTATGTGCCCTTTCCAGGTACATGTCGTCGTCAAGCTCAAGTTCATAATACATGAAATTCCGCACAGCATCAAAACAGTCCTCATTTTTTTCCTCTGCTATGCCTCTGAATATTAAATTTTTCCTCCTGTCTCGAGCTTCCTGATCGGTAGACTTATATTCTAACAGTTTGAACCGTTCATATTGTGCATTTACATCCAGTTCAAATTTTTTCACATTTCTTTCTAGTGACTGCAAACTGTATTGTTTGGCTTCGATCTGCATACGCTTGCCAAACATGTGTGACAGTTTGTCATCAACAGGTAAAGACTGAAACGTGGCTAGGTCTACCTGTGGTACATCGACCGCCACACCTCCGGTAT